>JAHWFO010089322.1:0-34024 GCA_023313115.1 Rhysida immarginata
TGTACAAACTTTGCCATGCATTGTTGGTCATGAGATATTTCTCATTAAAATGCCTTGCCATAACCATGAATATCGATTTTTTATCGATATTTATTATTTTCCGAAATCTGAGGTAGACAGTGACCTTCCTCATGCTTTGAAGGTCATGTATGCGAAATTTTATCAAGATCGGAATAAAACTGTAGATTTGTATAAAAAACATACACACAGACCCACAGACGCACAGACCCACAAACATCCTTCTTTATATATATAGAAGACTAGAAGAGGTACCCGGCGTTGCCCGGGATAATTATACTTGCACAAACTTTTCCTTTCATTGTTAGTCATGAGATATATACTAAACAGGTGGTGGCCTTACAGTATAACAGAGGGACATCAGGAGTTCCAACTAGTTTCGCCATTTATTCCCGGCTTTGTCAAGGATATACAGCAAGAGGCATGCAAGCCTTTATATATACAAAACAGTGGTACAAGCAATGAGCGTAAATACATACAAGAACCAATAGGATAAAAAGCAAGGGGGCCAATGAGAAAAAGAACGTAATGGCCAGTAGAATGAAATAGAATAAATACAAAACTTTTTAAGATACACAAAAGAGAAGTTATACAGAGATGGTGCGTTTAACGCGGACCGAAAAGAGAACATATCCGGTTGTCCGAAGACAAGAGAATTAACATAAAAAAAAAAACATAATAAAATAAAGGGGTAAGAAACTTACAAATTGCAGAAGAAACATAAAATGAAGAAAACGAGAGAAAATCATAGTAGATCAGATAAAGAACTAAGTATAGAAAACACGTTAAAGTCCGTCTGGCAATTGAGAAGCAAGTGTGGGGTGGACTTCTTGGCCTTAAATATTTCGATCGCTTCGAGGGTAGCAGTTTTTCCAGGTTTATTACAGATGTGCAAGACAGACATAACCTCTTCTTTTGTCTTAAAAGTGTGTCCGGAATCTGCGAGATGGTTTGCATAGTGGGAGACACGGTCCCGTTTTCTATACGAGTCAAGGTGTTCCTTGAATCGCAATGCAAGATTGCGGGTCGATAATCCCACATAGAACTTATCGCAAAACGCACAATTCAGGCGGTAAACTCCGGATTGGGAATATTTGTCGGCGGTGACGGAGGTGGGCGGGTTCAGGGTGCGAGCAGCTGGGGTTGGAGTACGAAATGATATACGGAGGCCAAGGGACGATAAGAAATCGGAAAGCTGGGAGAAATTAGGTCCCAGATATAGTAAGGACGTCCACTTTTTAGTTTGGGGCGAAACAGGAGGTGGGGAGGAGAGAAGGGCCCGTCTGCGGCGGTGAAGAATGCGAGAGAATGTGGAGGTCGAATATCCATTGGAGTGGGCGAGGTGACGGATTATGCGGAGTTCTGAAGATCTGGATAGGGGGAGAGGGGGAGCTTCAGGGCACGGTCGATTAGGAATCTATTTTATTTTATTCTACTGGCCATTACGTTCTTTTTCTCATTGGCCCCCTTGCTTTTTATCCTATTGGTTCTTGTATGTACAAGGTGATTATAATTAAAGTCCCTTTGTAAAAATGCTATAAAAAAACAACCATGAGTCCGAATGACTTCAAATTTGGACTGAGCATTCTTGAAGAAGGGGCATTTGATATGGATAAGAAAAAAAATAGTTCCAAAATTTATCACTACATGGCGCTGTAAGCGGCATATTATGCCTAGGAGGATTTGTACTATGCAAATTGAAAGATACGCATGCGCATGAGACATTGCATGTGTTATAAAAACGCAGGCCTCATGGCGTTCTCGTCATATTTGTATCTCAGCAGCTTGCCATGGGTCTGTCAATGAAGGATCGCGCTCTGCTTGTGAAGCTCTTTTACAAGAATGGCGACTCTGCCATAGCAGCTTTAAAGAAATTTCGGGTATTAAAGGGAATGAAAAAAGGATGTGGTCCGATGTCTGCAAAGGCTCTGAGGTGTATGATTAAAAAATTCGAAGCGACAGGTTCTTTTGCAGTGAAATCTGGCAGAGGGAGGAAGCAGTTGCTTTGACGTCAGTAGAAGATGTGGCTGAAGCATTAGAGGAAGGGTCGAACAGTGGTGTGCAAACGTGCAGTGCACGGGGAATTGCCCGAACTTTAGACATGCCTGTGAGCACGGTCAATAAAATTTTACGCAATATCCTGCATTGTTATCCCTATAAAATTACCCATGTTCAGGAGTTACTTCCTGCTGACCTGCCAATTAGACACACGTTTGCTTTAGAATTTCTAGCTCGCATGGAAGTGGACAATGAATGGCCATGGAACATCTTGTGGACAGACGAAGCCCATTTTTATCTCCACGGCGTTGTCAATACACAAAATTGCAGGATATGGGCAACGGAAAATCCTTTCGCATGTGTTTCAATACCGCTTCATTCTGCAAAGGTAACTGTGTGGTGCGGGATGACAGCATCATTGATTATAGGGCCATTTTTTTTCGAGGAAGTGGGTCCTGCGGGTCCCGTTACCTGTACAGTCAATGGTCAACGGTATGCGTGTCTTTTACGCAACCAGGTAATTCCAACACTTCATGCATGCGTGGATAGAATAATTTTCATGCAAGATGGCGCTCCTCCGCACATTGCAAAGCCAGTGAAGCAACTGCTGAAGACACATTTCGGAGATGATAGAATTATCAGCCGTCATTTTCCGAGAGCCTGGCCTGCAAGATCACCGGACCTCAATCCTTGTGACTTCTGGCTCTGGGGTTACCTTAAAAATCATGTGTTCAGTGGCCCAGTTGCAAATTTAGCGGAATTGAAGGCTCGGATTACGCACCACGTTCACAACGTGACCCCGGAGACACTCCGGTCTGTTGTGGAACATGCTGTTTATCGGTTAAAACTTGTGGAGGAAAATGGTGGACAGCATATTGAGCATGTCTTGCGCAAGTCCCGAGATAATAATTAGGCGTTTCCATTGTTGCTTTTTATGCGGTTTTTGGCCCAAGGACAATTAAAAACCGAATCATTATGTGCTTTTTATGCGGTTTTTGGCCCAAGGACAATTAAAAACCGATTTTTCCCATCCGATGTGGTACGACCTTGCCGTGGTGGATGGGCTTTGCACTAACAGTGCCACAACTGTTAAATGACTTGAAAGTCATGTTTTCCATCATCAAACCCGAAGCAATCATGTTCATTGACCGGTACAGTTGATTTTTTGCTAATACTGTACTGTATAATAAAAAAAAAATCATGTTTAACTTGTTTTAGTGTCAATTGCATTCCTTGACCAACTTTAATGTAAAAACATCATGCCATAAACAACTCATGCCAAAGCCGTCGTATTTCAATTCAAAATGTCACTTCTAGCTGAATCCGCTTCCGTTATGCCGCTTACAGCGCCATCTAGTGATAAATTTTGGAACTATTTTTTTCTTATCCCATATCAAATGCCCCTTCTTCAAGAATGCTCAGTCCAAATTTGAAGTCATTCGGACTCATGGTTGTTTTTTTATAGCATTTTTACAAAGGGACTTTAATTATAATCACCTTGTATTTACGCTCATTGCTTGTACCACTGTTCTGTATATATAAAGGCTTGCATGCCTCTTGCTGTATATCCTTGACAAAGCCGGGAATAAATGGCGAAACTAGTTGGAACTCCTGATGTCCCTCTGTTATACTGTAAGGCCACCACCTGTTTAGTTAATAGGAACAGTATTATGATCCATCTTTCCACCGACATGAGATATATATTATTGGTTCATGCAGTGTGTTTGTGAATTGCGTGCTGATACCATTGTTGATACCTATTGTTGTACCAACTTTGCCTTGCATTGTTGGTCATGAGATATTTCTCATTAATATGCCTTGCCATAACCATGAATATCGATTTTTTATCGATATTTATTATTTTTCCGAAATCTGAGGTAGACAGTGACCTTCCTCATGCTTTGAAGGTCATGTATGCGAAATTTTATCAAGATCGGAATAAAACTGTAGATTTGTATAAAAAACATACACGCAGACCCACAGACCCACAGACGCACAGACCCACAAACATCCTTCTTTATATATAAAGAAGATTACATAGTTTTTGACTCTACAAGTTTAAATTTCGAGTTGACGCCATTTGCAAAGAAAGTAAGGAAAACGTTTTAAATGCGATGGATTTTATCATTTGATTTAAAATGAACAGGAAAAGTAATCGCGCTGAACAAAGAAAGATTTTGGGGTAAAGAAAGTAAATTTAACTAAAACAATAAATATTTAAATTTATTGCAATTTTTAAAAGGCTTAATTTTTATTAGCAGTCTAAAATGATGACGTAATTTGTGATCTGCACTTTGACATAATAGCCACGTCACATTACTCCTATGACGTCTGTTGACTGTGCTGTTATCTCTGTAGTATGGAATGTTTCTGACAGGGTGACAAGATTGGGCGATAAACCACAAATTGGGCGTTTTTTAATGACCATTTGCGCCTAAAATTTGATTTGTGCGCTTTGCGTTTTTTTTGCGAATAAATCAAAAACATGCGACTTTTGGGCGAATCATAATGAATTTGGGATATTTGTGCGTTTTTTGTTCAGATGGCGCTTCGGTAGCAGTATCAGTCATGAGATAAGTCTAAAACTCATACGTCATACAGGCTGACGCGTAGCCAATGAGATAGACAGGCCCCGACGCGGAAAATTCACCTGACCATACCAATGACGTATATTAAAGATGGACTCCGAATCCTATTGTTGTAACTTGAAGCAAATTGGGAAGCTCCATGCCCAGAACTGTCATGGCCGAAAGTGAGTGAAGATTATGCAAAGCTCCATCTCGCATTTTAACAATCGGTGTTTTTTCATTTGTTGGAAACAATGAAGTTTGGATTGTTGCTCAGACTACTGTGGTCAGGTGACTTTTGAGTGCCCAGGCCTGTCTTTCTCGTGGGCTACGTTCACAAACTATGTTATCCCGTTTTGACTCAACAATATATGCAAGTAAAAACAACAAAGATCAAGAAGATGGTAAAGAAAATGAATTGTTTACTGTTGTTGAAATATTTGAAGAAATTGGATAAGTTTAAAAAAATTTTAAATTAAAAAATTTTTTTTGTAATTTTTCGGTTTAATTAATTTTAAGTTTTTTTATAATTTCTTTTAATTTTGCAATTTTTTAAGAGGAACGTTGTATTTATTTTTGGGCGATAATTTTGGGCGTTTTACAAATATTTTGGGCGCTTTTGGGCGTAATTTTTGCCAAACGAGGGCGCTTTTTAACGAGAGGTACCTGGTCACCCTGGTTGGCTATCTGGTGATAGGAAAGTTACCAATGCTATCAGAAGGAGTGGAACACATCTGAATTAATGTAATCTGTGGTTTTACCGAAGGGTCTGACACTGCCCTGAATCTTTGATAAAGGTAAAATGAATCTCTGCGAATCTGACCGAATCTGTTCTGACTCCCATGTTTTTGAATCCTGAATCTAACTTCAGAAGCCGATATCTCAACCCAGATTCAGAGATTCTTAGCGACAAGAAAACGTTCCTAAGTTTGGTTAAGAATCTCTGAAAAATCGTTGAATCTGAAGTAAATCTTACATGAATCTCTGAATCCTATTGTGAATCTGTGATCTTCGTAGGATTCGGGGAATTTTGGCAAATCTGAACCCGTTAACAATTCCCTGAATCTTGATGAAATTATCGAGATTCATGAATCTTTGCCATTATTTTGCTGTGTGTCAGAGCCCTTGGGTTTTACTGAGATTTTATCTGGACATCTGGTTTTACTGACAAGTAACGACATCTGGTGGCAGATTGGGGAAATCTCTCAGGCTCGCATTTTAACATTGAAATGGAGCAGCATGCTCAGGCCTTGTAAATCTCGAAGGCCTCGCTCTGAGTAAGTCTAAATATTTTTTTTTATTTACACTGATAAATATATCTGCTTACGGCTAGAAAATAACTGTAAGGGTTGAAATATAATAACAAGGAGTTTGAGATATCTGACTGTATAATATAATTATTTATAAGATTAGATATATATAGCCATATCGTCAAGTTGCAACGCTCAGATATTGCAAGAAACGTAAATGAGAGAGCAGCAAATTTTAAACGTTATTTTATTAAATTTCTAATGGTTCCATGTGTCAAATAGTAAACAGATAATTTAATGGAAGATTTCTATATTATATTAAAAAATGGCTATATAACTATTAAAAGTTTTAACATTATTGCATTTTAAATTTCAAGCTGCGGCCAACCCCTGATAATTTCCATAGAGATCCAAAAATGATCGATTCAATACATACGAGCCCTTTTTAGCCCCTTCTGAACCTTCTAGCCTAAGTTTGATTGTGCATATAAATGCATATTTCTGGATTTAGTGAAATTTGAAGGGATGTTGCTGACAACTACTGTTCATTTTTAACCAAATATTTGCTGCTGAACAGGTAAATTTTACTGCAGTTTTAGTGCATATTTTGGCATTTTGTTTAGCGCATATACAGTACTTGCACATATTTAGTCCATATAAATTCGAACCCTAATTATAAGCAAAATACATTAATTTGCCACTAGTTTATCTGTGGTTCAGTTGATTTTCCGAATAGATTGGCCTTTTATTTTCTAGTAATGTGTTTTAATTTCTCCAGTGATTCCTTTAAATTTATCATCACAACATGACATTTCACCAATTTATGTTTTTGGATCGACGCTTTATTAAGAATCGTGTCAGTATTTTTCATTTTTTGTTAATAAATTTATGTAACTCCTGCTCCTCTATCTTTGTTACTGTTTCCAATATTGATATTTTCAAGCATACAATTCAATTACTTAAGCAGATGAGTGTTCTCATTTTCCTAAACTTTGGATGCTCACTAAGAAACGCGTTTACTTGACTTATGGGGGAGGGGAGTTTACTTTGCACGCTTGGCTATGTCCATGCTCATGTTTGATATCAAAAATTTAAGTAATATCATTATTTAAATTCCGTGAAGGTGTAGCAGTCTTCTTTCAAAGTGATATATCTAAAAATTCATGTGGAAGATCTCACTGAGATTCGTCTGCACCTAAGTGTTCACTGTAAACATTTCATGATTATTACTGAGTTTGCAGTTATTCACCCAAAGTTTATTGTTTGGAAAAGTGAAATGTTTTGTGTTGCTTGCTTGGGTTTTCCTTAGTATTTATTTATTTAACTATGTTATACATGGCAACAGAACAGCGTATTCCAAGCGTTTCTGCTATGTTGTTCGCTCGTTGGGTCTATGAGCGAGGTCACAGTTATTTTGTCATCTAGTGAGAATATTTGCAAACCACGTCGCATAATCAATCCTTGTTATTTTATTATTTTTGGTATCTCATATTTCAACTTATATAAAAAGGCAGATTTTTGGTTTATTTTCAACGATAAAGAGTATCCTCAATTTTTTTGGGATGCAATTACAGAAAAATATATACTTTTATAGATAAACTTAATTTGCCAGTAATATATCTGAAGGAAACCACCGTCACCTTATGATTTCCCGTTCAACTGATATCTACATCGGTTGCAGCACCACAACTACTATCATCAACCATAAATCAACCTTGTAGCATTGCCAGTATTAGCCGTTGCTACTCTATTCTTCTAAACACTGTAACCACATTAGGCAATACTTATTTCACTGAATTAGCATTGGATGTGAAAATATGATGTGTGAATGATTATTTTTAACATCATGCAAAGTCTTCTGTGTCCTTATGAGGCTTTGTTCCAATATGGAAATAAAAACCAAGTAATGCAGTTACAATTTTATGTTAATTACTTCATATTCAACCTTTTAATAATTAAGACGTTCAAAGGTTTTGAGTCTCTACAAAAAATTTTCATCAGTTCTGAAAATAATGTTTGTGAAACTATTGCCAGTTAGTAGAGCAAAGTGCGCCAGTTCATGGTAATAAGAGCGAAAAAAAATAAAAATTTTATTCAATTGAAATGTTATGTATTATGTGATAAATTATGTTTTCCTTCTTCCATCTCACCTTCAAAATAGATCCCTTTTTATCATGATATTAATATAACCTCTTCTTGGACTCCAACAAGACATGGTTCCTGCACCACACTGCATACAAGTAGGTCATATAAGAAATTTTGATCATCAGCAATATCATAAATAACTAACAAAAATTAATATTTTAGGTCCCATGATATTGGAATTCCCTATAAGAGTGGCTATTGCATATTACGCTCACGAATCAAATAGGTTCCCTATAGTAGAATATGGAAGAGTAAGTCAGATTTATACTCTTAATAATTATGCATTATTCATTTTTAGCACAGAATCATATAATCATACAGTCCTTTTTAAGGGAAACTTCTGTATATCATATTCGAGAGTTTTCATTTGGAATATCAAAACTGCTATGTAATAAGTAGAATTTCAATTTAAAATGGATTACTTGCAGATATTACACAACTTTGCTTTCTTGAAACACTTTTGTTAATTAATGAAGACAATGAATAAATAATAACAAATGAGAATTTACCTATTATCTATGCGTTTCTGCCATATCTACCATCTTTAATGTCCTTACAATATATCAGGAGTTTGTCTATTACAGCTTTTTGCAATCGATAAAATGTAGTTTGCAATTGGTAAAATGTAGTTACCAATTGAAAAAATAATCTTTTCAATTGAAAAAATGTCGTTTTCAAAATAAAAAATGTGGTTTTCAAAATAGAAAATGCAGTTTTCAAATTAGAAAATAGACAAAAAATTCATAAAATATAAGTCAAAGGGGAAACCAAAGAATTTAATTATATATATTGTTATAGTACAGTAAATTACAAAATTTTATTATATAAATATTAATATTATAAAATTAAAGATTATTATACAAATTACTGTAGATATAGTGTAAAACTATATAAAAACATTGGATATTATGCCGTATTACAAGGAGTAAATATAGTAGCTGTATACAATAAGAAACATACAGTAAAAAACACAAATTCTATTCTCTTCTATTCATTGTCATCATCATTATAATTTTGAGGAATGTCTGGAAGATCATTTAAAATTTCAGTACGCTGAATGCACGGTACTAAAAACTGCCGGGAGGTTATTTGCGCTGCTGCAGTTGAAATGGCAGCGAGTAAGGCTGGCCGGTCAGGCGCGTGTTCGCAGCGCACAAGCAATTTTAGTTTGCTGAACGCTTCCTCTACAGGAACGGGCTATACGGCGGTAGATAAATTACTTGGCAGCTGTGATCATCAATTAGCTGCTTCACTTGGTTAGTTTTATGGAATGGAACATTATCCGTAATTAATATGGTGTTTTCTGGTACTTTAGTGAAAAGGGTCTCTAAAAATCGGCAGAAATCGTCTGAATTATATGCCGAAAGTTTTGTCTCAAAATGTTCCACTCCACTTTCGCTTAAAGCCAAGCAAACGGAAATGTTTCCACCGCGACTACTATGTGTTGTTACTGTCGCTCGCTTTCCAAGTAAATTTCTACCTTGCCGACGTCGAAGGTGCAGATTAAACCCAGCCTCGTCCAAATATATCATTTTATTAGGACCACCCTGCTGAGGAATCACTTCAGCAGCATAGTTTGCTCGTCTGTCTATAGCGTCGTCAGAATTGCGTGACGCAGGCACAGTGTACAGAGTTTTTAATGTGATCTTCCTTCCCTTTAATAGGCGTTGAATTGTTGGAATCCAAATGGTTTTCCCAAACTGCTGTGCAGGAAACTGGCAAATGGCTTTCAGAGTAGCATCGTTATTTTGTGTGACATATGTGATGATTTGTTGTTCTTCGTCCTTATTCAGAATTTTACATTTACCGCCTTTATGCTCGCCTTTTCGTATTTCATTTGTTTTGATGAATTTCCGTACAATTGTTGCCACTGTGCCAATTTTTAATTTAAAAATATTCTCCCCCTAATGCATAATTAGAAAATTACAATTACAGTAAAATAATTATAATTAGTAACTTTAAAAGGAACCTTTTACTGTGTAAATATTTTTATACTTCTTTCTGTGTCCTGCCTTCATCTACAACCTGAGAAATGATTAGATTTCTCTGTACATCGGTAATTTTAGGATTTTTACCGCCACTACAGCGACCTTGTTTATTTTGTCGTCGACTATCTTGTTCTTCCTAATTATGGAATTAAAAAATTTAATGTTTTACATGTATGTAAATTATGGAAATCTTTTTACAGTATGTATTTTAGCCTATATTCGAGTTACACACGTTCGCTGAGCTCATTTTGCCCGTCGTCTGCTTAATTTCATCGCCGTTTATGTAATACAAATAATTGCCACTAGAGGGCAAGGGAGAGTGAGGCTAACTAAAGCTCCTAATCTAGAACTTTAGGGCTAACTGGGACGCTTTCTTTATTTTAGTATGTAAATTATTTTGTTTATTTGACTTATATTTTATGAAATTTTTTTCTTTTTATTTTCTAATTTGAAAACTGCATTTTCTATTTTGAAATCCACATTTTTTATTTTGAAAAGATTATTTTTTCATTTGAAAACTGCATTTTTTCAATTGTAAACTGCATTTTATCGATTGCAAAAAGCTGTAAAATTAAATGGTTTTTAATCATATTCGATGGCACACTGTTTATCGACGTAGTTGCAAAGTTTGTGCTAAATAAAGTGAGGTACGCTTCATATTTATCATAATACTGTGTGTCCCAAAAGGTTGTTTGCAACTTTAAGTGCTGCTTTGTGAGACCATGACGAACAAAATTAACATAGAAAGTTGTGTCTGAAAACTTGACCAGCCATCGCTAAAGGGCGATGTTCGCAGGCTTATTAGAAAGCGGAAAACGGGATCATTTCAGCCGAGGACGTTGCAGAAGGCAGGATGCATTACTACGGTAATGACGAACTGGTCGGTATCCATTACAGTCAACTGCTGACAACGAGAGCCCTGAAGCGGCCAGTCTACTAATGAAAATGGGTGAGCAAGCTGGGGAAGGATGTTGGACGTTCTTGGTTTAAGTGAAGTGAATCACGAAGAACCAATTTATCTCTCTCCTCCTTTTTACCTATTTCATCAATGGATTAGCCGCTCCAGGAGTCTCGTTGTCAATGGTTGACAGTATGTTTACGGGACCGTGAACGGAAATTACATAATTAAGACCTGTTTAAATTAATAAAGTCATGTGTCTATTTTTTACGTGTCACTGACATTGCTGTAGCGCCCCACGGTTTGATTTTCATACCCAACTTGTTCGTCATTTCTGACAGACCAGCACGTAACTAGTGTAAACTATCTTTAGGAACACCTGTATAGTTATTATATCACATACTTTGAATTAAGGTTTGCAAACTTGCATGTGTAACAGTGAAAAGCATTTATAATTATTTTGAATTAATGAAGAAACTGCAAAAAAGAACAGGAAATTATACAAAAGTTAAAAATAAAAAAATAACTGTCAGTGATTCTTGACTTCTTCCCACCTTTTTGTTTTGAAGATGACATCTTAGCACCTTTTCTATATCTTGTCATAACAGTTTATATAGTGACCTTTTATCACCCACAAAGTTGCATTTTCTTCATTAAGGCTCCAGCCAAGTCTGCTCCAAGAATAAATCATAAATATGTGAATACCTGATTCAAAAGCCAGATATAAACATAAAAAATTTCTGAATAATCAATAAATTACCTACATGAAGTTTATAAAGGTTTAGACTTAGTTGAGCACGCGAATAGCACATCCCAAGCCTATATATGCTACCGTTTTTTTCATTCAGAAGGGAGAGGTCCAGTTTAGTCGTCCTTGATCCTCAGTAAAATTACCTGTTTTTGCAACTGATCAACATCGGTAAGCTCAGTTCCTAAGGAGCAGGTAAAAACTTTTTGCACTAGACTGTACATGCAAGGTGTGTCCGGAAAGTAATGCAAGTATTTTTGTGCTAGTAATTAAAATGGCTGCAGAGCGCTCTGATCGGTTGAGTTAGGTGGGGGGACTGTCAACTTCAATGCGATGCCTTTGCCAATCTGCTCCGAGCAATTGGGGAATCAGGATCGCGGATTTAGTGCACCCCTGTTTAGTGCCTGTGTCAAGTAATGTGATGGAATCGTTTCTCGAGCAACTTTCTGCGATAAAATTTTGTTTGAAACTGAACAAATCTCTGGCGGAGACCCACCGATTGATTGTACAAACTTACGGAGACAGTGCCTGGAAGGCCTGGAAGAGGTGGTCAACAAACCCCGCGCTGGACGGCCGTCAAACAGCACAACCGACGACAATTTGGCCCGTATACGCGATCTGTTAAACTCTGACCATCGGTTGAGAGTCCGGATGATTGCAGAAACTCTCAACATTCCCAAAACAATTGTACACTAACTGTTGACCGATAAATTGAACATGAGGTGAGAAAGGAGATCCCTGCTACCTGGGAGCTCCACCATGAAATGCTCCAAACCACTTTGCACTGCGCGTCTGTGAGTGAGTACCAGGCGTAGCACAAAGAATATGGCTCTGGCCGACTTCTTTCTCTTTCCGAGGATCAAGACCGCCCTAAAATGAATCCGTTTTAGGTCGGTTAAAGCCGTACAAAACGCCGTGAAGAGAGCCCTTGCCGAGGTCCTTGTTGAGACCTTCTAGGGCGCGTACAGTGCGTGGCAGAATCTCTAGAAAAAATGTGTGGCTGCCCAAGGGAACTGTCAAAGATATTAAACGTTTGTAAAGATATATTCAATAAAGATACTGGTTAAAAAAATTTGCATTACTTTCCTGACACATCTTGTATTAATAAGGTGGAATCTTCAAATTCACTGCATAACATTTTTTGCACACTACTGAAAAAATTTCAAGAGGTATAGCACTGAAAGATTATGAAAATGGCCAAATAACAGCCATGAATGCTTAAGAAGGCTCTGGACAATAGCAAAGGGCCTTGAAAAATTCCAAATTATTTCGCAAATGGGATCGAGTATACTATACAGAGAAGATGTGTCACCCAAACATACAACCAGACAAATGAGAGAGTGGTGATTCAGAGAATTAAAAAAATTCATTATCTCTATGACGTGTAGCAAGTGAATCTGAAATACGTGTTTCAAAGGACATAGTGACCAGAGTTATTAAAAAAACACTACGCAACTCCTATAGGAAACGCAAATTAAATCCGTGACTGACATATAATCATAAACAGAATTGGTTGCATTTGAGCTAAAAACCACGTTTAGTACAATAAAAAACTCTTCAACCACAACAAAATAATAAAGTATTACAAAACTTTTAAATACCTGTAGGGGAGAGTGGGCCACCATGAGACATGGGCCACTATGAGACATTGTTTTTTTAACTAAAATTTGAGTGTTTTTGAGACAGCAATGCCATCTCATGATGGCCATAGTAACTTCATTTCCCATGATTCAATTCAAATTTGTGTTGCTGTATTGGAAGCATGGTTTCACGATTGACTTTGGCTGACAAATACGTGACATTTTTTTCTCGTCGACACATCAAACACACATTGAACACAAACTATCGTTTCTGTAGGTAAGTTTCTACAATAGTTTACATTCATATGGTATGCATTATCATTGATGAAAACGATGTCTGAACCAGTCTTTCTGTATTTGAGTTTCACTTTCTCTTATGATAAAATGTAATCTGGGCCACCATGAGACGGGTTAGTTGGGCCTCCATGAGACAAGTCTCATTGAGGCCCAGCCCCACAAATGGTTAGCCTATATTCAAAGAATTTGTAATGTTTGAACAAACTGCAAATAAGTAAACTATATAATTCAACGATTTCTGTTTAAATATTTTTTCCAGTAAGCCTAATATGTCAAGAGGAAGAAAAAGAAAAAGTGAAAAGGGAAACTTTTCCGAAGCTTCAATAAAAAATGCAGTCAGGCAAGTTTTAGAAGGGGAAAATGGAAAGAAATTGTCGTTACAAAAAGCTGCAATGAACAACAACGTGAAATTGTTCCAGTTCCCATGGAAGACATTCCCGACACAGCATGCACATCACGTTCTGCTACCCCATCACTGCCTACATCACCAGCTCCTCATAAAACGTTGGGCCAGTTTAGGGTCACACCTGAAATGTTAAAGGGTTACCCGAAGGTGGAGGAACAAAGAAAACGAAAAAGAAGACAACCACTAAAGAGTTGTATTGTCACGGACACACCAGAAAAAGAAAAGATTAGAAAACGAAAGCTGGAGAAAAAAAAAACAAAACCCCCTCGAAAAGATGAAAAAAGATCAGAATCCCGAACCTAATGATGAAGACTTTTACATCGATGAAGATGATAAACTTCCTGTTGACACAAGCGGCTGGCTTGCCAAAGAACCTGAAGTGAATGATTTTGTCCTTGTTCAATTCTCGGGCAAAAAAAAAGTCTTTTATGTTGGAAAAATCTTGTCCCCAAAAGACTCAGATGGAGACTTTGAAGTTTCTTTTTTAAGACGATCCATGAAGCAAGCAGATTCTTTTGTTTTTCCACGAATTGTTGATATGGCAAGTGTCTCAGATGAGGACATTAAGATGATTTTGCCCAAACCTAGGTTTCTTGGCAATACGAATCGGTTGAAAAAGTTCTTTACCTTTAACGTTAGTTTTGCTACATTAGATTTGCGATAATAATGTTAACAAAACATGATTCAAAGTGTTCTCTGCTGATTTAGAGTCTTCATTTAAATGTTTAAGCAAGTTAAGGTTTTCTAAAAATAAACATTTTGTTAGTCTCATGGTGGCCAATGCAATGGGCCACGATGAGACTAGCTCGTCAAAAGTAAATAATTTTTTTTTCTTACTTCACTGCCTACTAATAAAGGGATGTTTTTACCTTTGGAATATTGTCATGTTATGATCATATAGAAAAATTTTCAATCAGTTTGTAATAAAAATAATCGAATTAAAAATTAAAATAAATTTTTGTCTCATGGTGGCCCACTCTCCCCTATATTTATTTCAATAGCAATAGCTACCATCATTCAGCAGGCGAATGAATAAGATGACAATCGACAATCGATCTGTATAGTGTATCAGTATTCGTGTGGAACTTGAACCATAGCTTTCATAATCTCACCGTTCATAATCATATTCCAAATACATTGAACTAGAAACGAAGCCTGATGTACCCGCAAAGGTCATATAATGTATGAAAGAAGAAAAGTATCTCTTCTTGGTGGAGTGAAATTTGATTGACGATTGTCTGAGTAAGGGTAAATCACATAGTAAGCCACAGAAAAACGAAAAAAAAAACTATGAAACCCATCAATCTCGGAAATGGAATTATCACTGTCATCAAAATTGACATCAAGGAAATGTCTTGGATTACGGTGCCATTTTCTATGTAGAGAATGTTTTAGGATGTCAGAGACTAAATCAATATTATGGCTTACCACAATAGACAGCACGGTTTTCATGAGGTCTTGAACGTATTTCCCATCATGGGTCATATTGAAATCATTATGAATGGAGTAATAGCGAGCAATTCTCCGATCCAATTGTGCGGTAGTTTAGGGTAATGTTTCGGAGAGTTTGGAATTCCTTCCACCTTGTCTTGGAAATTGTAGCCTAAACTGGCATGCCATTTAGCAAGATGACATGAACAATCACTTTGTATAACAGTAGTTTATTATCAACACTGAGGGCACTGTTTCGACCCAATAGAGGAATTAAGTTAAACTTAATTCACATGAATATTCCATGAAAATTTCGAATCAATAACAATGCTAAGGTATCTATAATTATCAACTCATTCCAAGTATTTACCATATAACTTTAAGGAGTCAAAATTTCCTAGTTTCTACCTAATGATAAACATCGTCTTGCATTTGTCAACATTCAGTTTTAATCGCCACTGCTAAACCAGATTTCACATTCCTTAAAGCCCATCTGCAGACGTGATACAACATCACTAGGCTGGCGTGCCCATGTCCGTATAGGAGCATCATCCGCATGAATATATAACTTACACTAAGAGATTTCAGAGAAGTCACGTAATAATAATTGAACAGAAGTGTTCCCAACACTGATCCTTGTGGGACATAGCCATTTATCTCACAGATGTTAGATAATTCATCTCCTACTCTTTGCTTGAAAAGAACTTTTGGGTAAAAGCGAGTGAACTGGGCTAATTAAATCATGTGGGAATTCATCAGCTGTCATTTTATAAAGAAGGCCTTCGTGCCAGACCTGATCAAAGGCTTTATAAACATCTAATAAGATGACGCCGCAATACATTGAAAGATTAATGGGAGTATTAACATCCGCTATAAGTCTCCAAACTTGGAGCTGGCAAGAATGTTTTGCCGAAAACTAAATTGTTCTGCACAGATGAGATTATTGGCTGTGCAGAAATCAGGGAAACTTGTGAGAATGTTCTCTCCAAGACTTTAGAAATAGAAGACAGCCAGCTGGTGGGCCTGTAGCTTAGAGGGTTTGCTGAATTTTGGTCGGGCTTTAAAATACTTTGTTTACATTGTTTTAATAGTGACTTTACCTGCTGCCTTCTTTTTCTTGAGTTTTTTAAAAGCAAATTTGAATCTCAGCTACCTAAATATTATGTTGGCTACATGATGGCTAGTGTTATAATAGTCAATTATGCTGCTTTTTACCATTTTGGATATATCTAGTCCTTCTGGACGGTCATCGTTTGGAGTCCCAAATTTTTCTTTCAGCGAATCAACATTGAACTGTGCCTTATCTTGGTCATTAGTAGTAAAAGTGCTAGTATGTTCATGGCCTATTTGCTTTGTAAGGCTCGAATCATGCACCAAATTAAATCGCTCTTCACCTTCTCATTCCATCTCTCGTTACGAAGTTTATGCACTTCCTCGTGTACTCTTCTAGTAAGTCGGTTATATTTGGTATTAAGCCAAGTTTCTTGGGTTTGGTGCCATTGCCTCCTTGCCCTGTTCCTTTGATTTATTAGATACTTGACTGCTGGAGTAAAATCCCAATAATCAGGCCATTTCACGTCTGCTGGAGAAACACAAGCATTGATGGCATCAATAATACATGTAGTAACCTTGCAACATTGATGTCTATCTCCTCCGTATTGTGCACGTCATTGAGTAGATTACTTTTGTTTTTGAGAGGATCTCTGAAAACTTTCCATTCATGTTTAAGCCCCATATTTCTCTGAAGTCAATATTTACATTTTCAAAATTTAGTGCGACCGGTTTAAGATTTAAAGATAAATCATCAAGAGTAAATATATAGAATGACTTATAGAAGCCTTTCAGCAACACAATGTCAAGGGCATCAATTGTAGGTGAGTGGTCTCAATAATACGTATCGTTTACAGGACCTATCGCTATGATATCCATACAATATGACTCCGTTCTGATTATGACTTTTGTAGTTCCACTGTGAATACTCAGCATTCAAGTCCCCAGCCAGTACACTAGGATATACCCTGAGAATACTTCGTCGAGCTCACCAACATTGATTTTACGCTTGGGAGAGTTATAAAGAGGCACGAACTTTACATCGCCAACAACAGTATCTGTGATTGTAACAGAAGCAACCTCCATTCCTCTACATTCGAATGAGGTCTTTCCGAAGCTGAATGCATTTTTTAACGATAATCGCTGCACCTTCTGATGAGATCTTTACATGGGGAGGAAGAATGGTTTCAAACGCTATTAAATATCATCGCAGACATGCAAATTTCAGGCAGCTGGTCGCTGATAGGTTTATCTCTGGAAATTTACTGCTTTGTTATGTGTACTTGCTACTAACGTGAAAACGGTGGTAAAGCGCGGAACCCACCTCGAAATCCGACATTTGATATGCAACGACTTCATAGAATACATAGAGTGGCTGTACAGCCGTCATATTTGAAAACAATTGAAAGTCTATCCTCCATTTTTCTTTCGTATAATGGGCGTGGCCGACCTATAATTAAGGTATGGCCTCCTATGGGCATACTAGATGACCCATAACTAACGCAGCGATTTTCAAATCTCGTGTGTGAAGCAAAATATTTTCATAGACAGTAATAAAATTGAAGCCTTTCAGGAGATTTAAAATCTTTTTATTTCAAAAAATATTAAGTTTTGTTTTGTTTGTGGTAGTAACAAAATCCTAATAGGTGTGGTAATTTAATTTTACCGCGGAAGTTTGACTCAAGTAAGACTGAATTAAAGGAACCTCATTAACTACTGTTTATTTTATTTTTAAGGATTATATGTGACAAATATTTTTGTAAATGTTTAAAAATAGCATCAGCTTCTGTTGACCCTTAAATATAACGAGTTTTATATACATTTGCCTGATAATTTTCAAAAGATATTGATTTTTACAAGTGATTGTTATTTATACAAGAATCGCGTATTTTTTTCCTATCAAATCGTGACCGTGAAAAAATAAACACATGTACAAATTTTTCCACCTGTACATTCGATAGAACAATTCATCTTCTATTTTTCCACAAAATATAAAAGCCGATTGAGGACACGATCCAGCGGTGGATAAGTTTTTCCACGCCCTGTCGATAAAAGTCGTCCGGTTGAGTGTGGAACCAGTTGCGAACTGCCGATTTCACCTCGTCGTCGTCACAGAAATATACACTGGACAGAGACTTCTTCAACGATCCGAAGATATCGCAGTCACTGGGTGTGAGGTTCGGGCTGTATAGAGGATGAAGCAGTTTTTCTCAGTTCCATCGCTACAAAAAGGTCAGTGACCTGTTTCTCTGTGTCGGGAAGTGCATTGTCGTCGTGGAGCACGATGTCCTCCATTGACAAGTCAGGTCTTTTCATGCCCGCTCGAAGATTCCTCAATGTGCCTCTGTGGTGTTCGGAATTGACAGAGGTATGCGGTGATGAAGCTCAAACAGTATCGGACGACGGCAATTGCAAAACTAACAATATGACCTTGCCGGCTGATGGCACAGTTTTGAACTTTTTTGTTGTGGGAGATGAGGTGTGTTTCCAAACCTCCGATTCCATCTTGGTTTCTGGCGTGAAATGGTGGAACTGTGATAGGGATGGACAAAATCTCTTAAATAATCGATTATGCGATTATCAATTCTTCACTTTTATCTGAATCGATTCAGTCGTTTAAGAAAATCGATTATAGACCGATTAATCATATCAAGACTAAAGATTAAGTATTATCAACATTTATAAAAATTTTTGACATATCACATTTTATTGTGAACTGAAACAATTTTAAAAGCAAATTATTCATTCAACAACAGATTTTAAAAATAAAAGTTTTGACAATCATTTTCCAGTTAAACTATTCCTTGCTTGTGTACAAATATTGCCTGCCTTTGAAAACATTACACTACTGGCTACAATTTCTCCTTGCTAACATATACAATGAAGAATACCTCAATCCCTGTCTTTAATCCCTCCTAAATTAAAATTGGATTCTCTGTTCTACTTGAAAGCTTTTGATTCAAATATTGGCGGATTCTAATGGCATGCCACCAACATTGTCATTATTATACGTGCTCTTACATGCTAAATTGTCATGGTATTCCCATAAACTATTTTTAGGCAATAGCACTGTTTCAGTCATTTCTTCAGCAAAGAGAAATTTTATTTATTTCTGTGGAAATAAAATTCAGTGTTTGATAAATTGGCGTTTGAAGATGCAGTTTCTTAAGTTGTGGATCTAAAACAGTTGCAGCAGCTAAGATTGACACTTGTTCCAAATTTTGAAAACTTTTTTCTATTTCTTTACAAATATTTTTTTCCATTCTTCACCTAAATTAGTTTGGGGAGTAAGCATTTCCATTTTCTTTTGAAGGCAATTAATAATTGGGATCAACAAACTTGAAGTGACATAATTCCGGCCACTTAATTCCTTAGTAACTCTTTCCTATGGTAGCAAAATATTGATAACATCTTTCAAAGTTTCAATTTCACTGGCGGAAACCGTTGGAGGGGAATAAGGACGTACAAAAAGAATACAAAGAAAAATAACTTCGAAAACACTATTATTAAAATTATAATAGTGTTTAAAATTTATTATGTGGAAACTTGAGGCATTAAAATTTATTATGTGGAATAGTGTTTTCGGAGTTATTTTTCTTTGTATAGTTGTGTCCACAATTTTGGCTTGATTCCTTTATACTAAAAGAATGTTACTAATAATATGACCTAACTGATGAAATCTCTCTATCATATATGTGGAGTTCCAACGGGTGGCAACATCTTGGATCATTTTCAAAATCTTCCCCTCATATTTTCCTGAATTTTTCTGCATTTTTTTAACTGCAAGAATAATCGGAAAGAAAGAATCGATTCAGTCGGGATGTCAGAATCGGGTCAATTAAATCGGAAATCGACTTTAAAAAAAAGCGACTAATCGATTTTTTCCCGATTGATCGGTTATTTCCCGATTAATCACCCATCCCTAAACTGTGATTCATAGTCTGTGATGATTCGATCCAAACAATCCTGATCCTCCTTCTAGTATCGGGTGAAATGCAGCCAACAAGCATCGAAACGAGCTCCTTGATGTTCGACCGTTAACTATCGTGGCACCCATCTGCATGACTCTTTGCGAAAGCCGAGCTGCTGGTGAACAGTGTCGTATGCCATCCCATATGAAATGTCCAGCATTGCAGCAGTTTCTCTCACGGTAATCCGCCGATTTTCCCGCACCTGCGCTTCCACCAAGGCAATGTTGCTGTCAGTCATGGATTCCGCGGTCGGTCAGAGCGATATTCGTCCAACAGGTCCTCTCGTCTTTTTTTAAAAGCCTTGCACTAACGTTGTACTTTCGGAGCTGCATGATATCACCTCCGTACATAGACAAAATTTCGTTATGGATATCGACTGGTTTCAGTCTTTTTGCACAAAGAAAACGCATAACATTTCGCCGCTCAAAAGCACTGGACGACGAAATGAGAGCCGCCATCTTGTTTGGACTGTCACGTTGCTAGTGCTTGGCCACCATACTAACAGGAAACTTTAACAATGAACCAAACTAACTTTTATATATCGCAATTTTCTCATATCTGCTGTCATTTTCGAGAAAAAAAATACGCGACATTACGTTTTGATCAACCCTCGTATTAGAAGACGGGGTGAAAAATGATGATCATGCCTTGGGGGCCATTTACACTCGCTTGGCCTCTGCCTGTGCTTTATTTTAGCAAATTTAAATTTCCATAATAGGCTTAGCCTATTTGAGGAATCCTACATACGAAAGAAATGAAAGGTATACGAAACACGTACATTAATATAATTTATTTGTAATATAAAAAAAATGTTGCTTTATCGCTTTGATTAGTGCAGTTGTATGCCGAACAAATTGCAGCCATGTTGACGTTCTGTTACAAAAAAATCCTTTACAAAACTTAAATAAAACCACGATTTTATGTCACTAGTAAACAAAGTAATGCTATCCGCTCCAACACGTAACTGACTTCGCTATACTAAAGAGAACAGGGCGACCGAGTTTGCTGCTAGTCGCCGCGAAGGGCGCTGTATCCAATGGGACAGCCATTCCATGGGTCAGAGAAACTGTGCAACTAAAAGACAAGATATTCGGGTGTCAGCAATATCGAAACAACGGGAGCTTCGTCTAGAGCAGGAGGGTATAAGAGCTTCTATATCAATGGCAAGGTAAATTTCAAAAAAAAAAGATACGTTTAAAATATCCAGTGATTACCCCCGGTGTTGAAGATGGATATCAGGTTATCCAACAAGAAGATAAATAAAGTCCCGGGCGATGCCGGGTTATCAGCTAATCATTGTATAGCGCTTTGCGATTCGTACTACTCGGTTCATTGCCATTGTTATCATTACTATCTAAGCCGGAGGGAATAGTTTCCATAGGCTGAAGATTCACACTCACTATTTCATAAGAGTCTCTTAGATGGTCAGAAGTTTCATTTGTTGGCTAATTACCTTTCGAAGACAGAGCAGAGAATTGATCTTTGAGGAACTGCTACATCGATTCAAGACATCAGAGACAGAGAGCAGAGCACACATCACGGGTTCGAGCTACTCATAGATGGTATAGATTGGAGAAGGAATGTAATTGAAGGCACACTCTCTTAAGGTCAGCGGTTTTTTTATATCCTATTCTTTAAGGCTGTTTTTTCTACAGATCTTATTCTGGAAAAGCCCTTTTCAGGGCTAGCAGTCTGACTATTCTTTACTGACTATTATTTTAAATTTTATCATAATGCCAGACTCAGGCAAAGCGTTAAGTGGCATTGCAAGCCAAAAAACAAGTGACGGTAAATATACATATGGCGAGATATATAAAGATGCCTGTAAAGATTACAGATACGAAGCTTTTGATGCTATAATTAAGGATAAGCTAGAGGTTTTGCGCCAAGAAATGTGCACTAAGTATGATATTTTACAAGGAAAAGTCGAGTCACTAAAAGGGAACATAACTGAAATCCACGATAAAATTGCTAATCTGAATGCTGAAATATCTGCAGCACGTAATGAAGCCAACAAGAACTTTAATAAGTTGGAGCAGTTCCTCAAAGATCAATTCTCTGCTCTGTCAATGAAAGGTAATCAGCCTACTGGTGTAACTTCTGACTATCTAAGAGACTCTTGTGAAACAGAGAGTGTGAATCCTCAGCCTATGGAAATTATCCCCTCCGGCTCAGGGAGTAATGATAACGATGGCAAAGACCCGATTAGTACAAATCGCAAACGGCTATACAATGATACGGATAAATGGATACCTGCAAAATCTAAAAAGGCTAAAAAAGGGTTGAAAATTGACAACATTAAGGATGTTGTTGATTTAAATGATACAATCGCTGTTGCTTTTCGAGAAAGCAATTCCGAACAGCGAAAAAATGTTGAAAAGCCAAATACCAAGAGCAGCTCCTATATTCCGCCAATCATAATACGTACTCACGGTCAGCCAATCAAGCAAATCCTGGGCGAGATTCAAAAGCATGTGGCGATTAACCTAATTACTGTACACACAGGCAGAGCAGAGACGATCAAAATAAGGTGTCATGATGAGGAAACTCTTAGTAAATTGGTGTCTGGCATTAAGGCTGATAACGTGCTAAAGATTCAGCATCATCAACTGAAATCGGAAAAAGTCCTCAAATACGTTATACGAAATGTAGACGTGACCTATGACCTTAACGATTTTAATGAAGACCTGAAAAAGGCCAACTACTTCCCTGAGAAAGTGATTAGGCTTAAAAAAGCCAAAGGATCAATTGATATGCCCATGATTCTGGTTCTGTTATCAAACACTGAACACAATAAGACACTTAAAAATGTGACCCGCATAGGGCCTTTAGCTGTCAGTGTTGAAATGTTTCGAGGTAATAAGAAACCTTTACAATGCTATAATTGTTTGCGATTTGGCCATGTATCTATGGGTTGCACGGAATCCCCCCGTTGTAACAAATGTGCTAAAGATCATCAGTCAAAAGACTGCCCAAATGTAAAAGGACAAGATCCCCCAAAATGTATTCGATGTAATGGACAACACACCTCCAGTTACACAAAATGTCCTAAATATCCGCAAGTCAGGAGAGTGCAAAGTGCTAAAGTGTCCCCGGAGATTTCCTATGCCTCAATGGTCTCCAAACAAGATAAGAGCATTAACGTGAATGATTTTCAAGAAATGTATAAACAAATTGGCAGTGTATGCAATTTGTTAAACGAACTGGGCAAGAAAATGCCACTGATGAGTGGAATACTTACGAATAAACACTAACAGTATGGCTGATCGATGTTATTCTATTACAAATCGAGGTAAACTTCGTTGCGTAATATGGAACGCCAGGGGGGTCCCCCGGAGGCGTATTGAGTTTTACAACTTCCTAACCCAATGGGATATAGACATAGCATTTCTATGTGAGACACACTTAAGGCCAGACCGCGACTTCAGGCTACCTGGTTACTGTGTCTATCGTAAAGACAGAATTCTTCCCACTACAGTAAAGTCCCCGTCAGGTGGGTCAGCAATTATTATTAAGAAAGGCATTCATCATCGGGAGGAACCAACCCGAGACTATATGGGAATGGAAGCTGCCTCTGCTATCATTACTGATGCCACACTGGGAGAAGTGAAACTAGTGGCTCTATATAATGCGCCCAAGCATAAATTCGATGCCAATGAGCTTGACGAGCTGTTTTCCGGGAATATTCCCGTTATTATGGCCGGAGACCTGAACGCTAAGCACTCGCACTGGAATTCAAGATGCCATAACCAAAACGGTGTCCTTTTGTATGGCTACGTGCAAAAGCAATCTGATATTATTGCAGTAGGCCCTGTGGATGATACATATTATTGTGATCATTCTCCTTCAAGCGATGTACTTGATATTGTGTTGTTGAAGGGCTTCTACAAATCATTCAGTATCTACACTGTCAATGATCTATCCTCAGACCATAAACCAGTTGCACTAAATTTTGATAACGTAAACATTGACCTCAAAGAAGAACTGAGGCTCAAACAAGACTGGAAATTTTTTAGAGAAATTCTCAAAAAAGATGACGACCCACTAAATAACGTACATAGTACGAGCGACATAGATACCAATGTGAAAAGGCTTACTGAACGTATAAATGCAGCTATTGACTCTAGTGCTTCGCCCTTAGAGTCGAAGCGAGCTGATCACCTTGATCTCACCCCAGAAATCAAACAATTAATTGAGCAAAGGAATAAGGTTAGAAGGCAGTGGTACCGAACTCGTGATTCATGGCTTAAGACCAAGTATAATAGGCTCACAAGAAGAGTTCACGAGGAGGTAAAAGCACTTCGTAATGCCAGATGGAATGATAAAGTTAAGAGTCTGTCGACCCACGATAACTCTATGTGGTGCATGGTTCGAGCCTTGCAAAACAAGAAAGCCATAAATATCCCACCTCTGTTAGCCCAAAATGGCAAATTCATCACGAATGATGATGATAAAGCGCAGCTTATTGCAAGCTCACTTTCAGAACAGTTTGTCACGCCTACTGATGGTCGGCAAATAGGACTTGATATGTCCGAGAAAGTAAAATCCTGCATAACTGGCTTCTATAGTATTCACGGCAATGAATTCCCAAAACATAGCATTGATGTAAATGAAGTCCTAAGCATCATTAAAAATTTAAAAACGAGAAAAGCTCCAGGTAAAGACTCTATTAAGAACACTGCTTTGAAAAATTTACCTCCAAATACAATTCAAGATATTGCAAAAGTGATTAACGACTGCTGGAAGAACACTTACTTCCCGGATGCTTGGAAGCAATCAGTTGTCTTAAGCATTCCTAAGCCAGGACAAAATCCTGCAAATCCTGTTAGCTACAGGCCCATCAGCTTGTTACCATCAATTTCCAAAATCCTGGAAAAAACAATTCTCTAGAGATTCATTGAGCACTGTGATGCCAACGATCTCATCCGCGATGAACAATTTGGCTTTCGCTCAAACCATTCCTGCCAACTCCAAACATGGAGGCTCGCAGCGGATATCAATGAGCCCCTTAATCTCTCTATGTACTGTGGGGTCGTTTTTCTCGATGTACACAAAGCCTTCGACCAAGTCTGGCACGATGGTCTTATTTTTAAAATGATTATGGATGGATTTCCTCAAGACATAATTACTCTGATACACTCGTTTCTCTCCAACCAGTTCTTTCAGGCCAGAGTTGGAGATAGTCTATCTCCTATGTATGAATTAAAAGCTGGTGTCCCACAGGGTTCAGTTCTGGGGCCAGTATTATTCAATTATTTTATGCGAGACTTCCCAAGTCCTTCTAAATGTAAGCTCTTTTTTTACGCAGATGACGCTGCTATACTGACCTGTGCTCGTCAACCAGCCGTAGTAGTCTCGCGGCTGCAGAAGGCTCTAAAGGAGTGTGAAAGCTGGTTTAGCAAGTGGAGGCTAAAATTGAATGTAGACAAATGCAAGGCGATGTTTGTCTCCAAGAAGAGAAAGAGATCATTAGATTCTCTAACACTATATGGCAAAAAACTGGACTGGGTTGAAACTTATAAATATCTTGGTGTTGTTATTGACTCTAAACTTACCTGGACTCCCCACGCAACTTATGCGTTGAATAAGGCCAGGAGAGCCAAGTTTAGCTTGATTGCTCTGCTGGGCCGGAATAGTGCTCTAAACATTGATAATAAACTCCTACTCTATAAGGTCATTGTTCGGACTATCTTGACCTATGGTATGCCCGTCTGGGCCACAATATGTAAAACTAGATGGAAAGAACTGCAAACGTTCCAAAACGTTACCCTTAGGACTATTGCGCAAAAAGATCGGAGAATTGTTCGCAATTCCTCCATTTATAATGACTTCAACATGACTCATATTGGCAAATACGTTCAAGGGCTCATGGAATCCATGCTGCCCAATATAGAAAATCATAGCAACGAGCTAGTCTCGGGCATTTTAAAGCATCCTATGCATAGAAAGAGATATCGTGATCCAAGGCATATACTTGATATTAATTTTGAAGACATTGATAATGTCTTATTTCCAGATTACTGGACTTCATAGGTCGTGTTTTATCTAATACTAGTGGTCTGCTTCTAGTCTAGACAGTCGTCAATCAAATTTTCCTCCACCAAGAGGAGGCAATTTTCTTTCATACTTTGGATGACCCTTGTGGGTACATCAGGCTTCTTTTCTAGCTCAGTGTATTTCCCTTGGAATATGATTATGAAGGGTGAGATTATGGAAGCTATGCTTCAAGTTCCACTTGAATACCGATACACTACACTGTTCGATTGTCGATTGTCGATGGTCAGAAATTTCATTTGTAGGCTAATTACCTTTCGAAGACAGAGCAGAGAATTGATCTTTGAGGAACTGCTACATCTTATTACAATTGTTATCGGCCTCATTACGTGCTGCAGAGATTTCAGCATTCATATTAGCAATTTTATCGTGGATTTCAGTTATGTACATTTTTGGTGACTCAGCTTTCCCTTGTAAATTATCATATTTAGTGCACATTTCTTGGCACAAAATCTCTAGCTTAGCCTTAATTATAGCATCAAATGTTTTGAATCTATAATCTTTACGACAATCGACCATCAAACAGTGAAGTGTACATTTGTTTAGGTGGGATAAATTCTACATGAAATAAACTGAAATAGGCTAGAAGATTGACAAACCCAAAGAGGTCTTCCACATTATGAAACAACAAAATAATAAGATTGATGCTTGTCAGAAGAATGGGGGAGGGGGAGGGAGTGGTATTACATCTTCCAAAAATCTGGGAACGAAATGTTGCCAATGTCTTTGAACTTGACATTAAGAATATGCCTCGGTTTTCTATACTTTGTATGCCATTTCATTTCCATCCGGTTATTCAGTATTCCAGTCACTAGGTCATTGTCATGGCTCTTCACCGTCTGCACCATGTTCACCACTTTCCAATACGAGTCATGTTCAGATCCGAGTGTATGTAATGATTTTTACAGTCCTTTCAAGTTGGGCAGTAGTCCTCAAGTAACACTCTGGAACGACTGGAGTTCACTCTATCTTCTTCTATGAATGGATATTTATAAGAGAAAAGGACGAGACACAAAAACCCTGGAATGCAATAAATAGTTAATAAATACAACTGAAATATAAAATAATAATTAACAAATAACAAAGTAATAAATATATAAGTATAATCAAAATAAAACTAAAAAATCAAATAAAGAGCTGACGTTTCGGATAGAGCCTATCCTTTATCAAAGCAAAAAAGGATAATTCTCTAAAAGCAAATAGAATATTAGAAAATCATCCTTTTTTGCTTTGATAAAGGATAGGCTCTATCCGAAACGTCAGCTCTTTATTTGATTTTTTAGTTTTATTTTGATTATACTTATATATTTATTACTTTGTTATTTGTTAATTATTATTTTATATTTCAGTTGTATTTATTAACTATCTATCTTCTTCTACATATAGTCGCCGACGCAGGCATACTATAGAGGAGGATGATCCGAATCACCGTCTTGTGGAGTATTAATTTATTTTCGATGCTGAGGGCGCTGTTTCTTACCAGGAGAGTTATAAGATTCTACTTAGCTCTCTTTGCTTTGTTCAGAGCAACAGTTATGTGACGATTCTAGGAGAGTCTAAAATCGATGATAGTGCCAAGATACTTGCTGAATTCTCTATTTGCAATTGTTCAATGTTTATCCTTCACACAGGGTAATTGTGTGGAGTAGCCTTCAGAATTTTTTGCACTACAGCTAAATATAGAGTGTGTTTGTAGTTTTAAGTTGCTTTGACTGAAGTAGTTAATGATTTCATGACTTGAGTTTATCTTACTTTTGCTAGAAGTCTAAAAGCACATACATTTAAGCAATTATTCCATTTTCGTTTTTGCAATTCCATTCATTTGCTTTAATAAATTTCTTCAATTTATTAACTTGCCTTATGTCATCATGGTACCTCATTCCACTGTTCATTACATTTATTCTGCTACAAACTCACACGTGACATAGGCGGTGGTGGTACCAGAGCACGTACATTCTACGACCAGCCGTATTTGGAATTTGTGTTGTGATGCATCGAGTAAGTGGTCTTTAGCATCTGTGTGTTTGTTTCTTATTAATAACACCAGGGAGTCCGGTGGACACTTAAGCTTTTTGTAGTACATGGCTTGGCATTTTCCGACATTAAAATTCAATTTCCAGCAGTTAAACCAGTCTTCAAACTTCTTCAAGGCGTTATGCAGCCGAGTGATGGCGTAAGAACACTGGTGTGGTAACTTTTATGACAATCGATAATCGAACAGTGAAGTGCTTTGTCATGGAATTCGAACGACATTCCAAATTTCGATGACGTCGTCGTTCGCTTTCGCACTAATTACTTCTATCAATCTACTCGGAAAGCAAGACGATGAAACCGCCGCCGTCATCAAGATCAACGCGAGGGAACCAATCACGGTGGAGAGCTGGATTTTCTTCATGATGACGAGAGGAGCGATGATCGTGGACTTGATAATGAAGGAGTCGGAGCGAGTGGAAGGAAAAACCATATGAGCGGCCTGTGCCAATGGAAACCGAGGAGCAGGAATCTTCTGGCAATACAAAAAGAGAGAGGAGAGAGTGGCCGTGCGTTTCCGACGGTAACGGACTTCTCGCTGTGTTCGGAACGGAGTAAGCCGGGAATAGAAGTGAGCGACGAAGTCCCCATTACAGTGAACCTGCCGACGTGGTAGTGTGGCAGAGCTTTCGAAGAGAACTTTCCTCCGACGAACTCTGAGGTTTCCACGACTCCTGCGATGGACATTTAATGAAACGAAAAGTTTGCTTGTAAGCGCATTTTTTCAGATAGGCTTAAGCGCCGAGCTTGTCAAATTCAGTTTCATTGAACTCACGCATAGCGAACTAACTTATCATTCGCACATACAAGGACTGTGGCCCTATGGTCTCTCAGCGTATTTGGTCCACGACTTGGGCTTAACGCACGAAAAGAAATGGCTGCGTTAATTGTGCGATGATCCAGTTTAGCCGAACATCTTTTACTTATAACGAATAGTATAGAGATTCATACTTACCTGTTCTCTACTTACCTGTAACTAATAGACGTCTTCAATTTTCCAGTGTCCTATGCTGATGGATGTCAATGGGCCATCTATTCCCGACTGTAAGACTTACCAGTTTCGACTTTATTCCTACTGAGTGTGACTACATGTTTTAATTTTGGCTTGTGGTTCAAGTGTGTTATTATGTGATTCTTATGCAGAGGTATAAGTGAATTTTGTTGGAGCCTCGTTATTTAGTGGTGCTGCGAAATTGAGTGACTTCATTCCTCAATGTGTAACGTGTAATTAATAATTCTTTATTTGCCGTTGTTCAATGTTTATCTCTCACGCATGGTAATTGTGTCATGTAGCCTTCAGAATTTTGTGTAGTACAGCTAAATATAGATTGTGTTTGTAGTTTTAAGTTGCTTTGACTGAAATATTTAATGATTTCATGATTTGAGTTTATCTTATTTTTGCTAGTAGTCTATAAGCACATAATTTAAGCAATTAATCCATTTTCGTTTTTGCAATTCCATTCATTTGCTTTAATAAATTACTTCAATTTAATAATTCGCCATATGTAATCGTGGTAACTCGTTCCACTGTGCATTACATTTATTCTGCTATAAAATTTACACGTGACTTGTACAATTTTTCGGGTGGGACGAAAGCAGTGCTTTCAGGAAGCTCACCCTACCAGAATAAACTCCACATGAAATACACTGAAATAGGCAAGAAGCCTGACTAACCCCAGAGATCTTCTACATTATGAAAAAAATAATAATGTGGACGATTGTCAGAATTACGACAATCGACAATCGAGCAGTGGAGTGGAAGAAATAATGCGAGTGGTACTGAAGCAGAGCTCCCAAACTCACTCGTCACATGTATAGACCAGGGGAATTACACTGAGATAGTTGAGAAGCCTGAAAAAACCCCGAAGGTCCTCCTCAAGATGATTGAAGAATATTCCCCTCATTCTGGGGATAAAAAGGTTGATTGAAGATTGTCATAGAAAAAGGGGGGGAGCCAGAGGCGAACTAGGCTATCCAAAAATCGGGGAAGATAACATTCCTGACATTGTCGAAGTTAATTTCCAGGACATGGCTGGGCAAGCGATGTTTTAAACGTTTCCTGTAGTCATTAGGGTTGTGAATTTCAGACACCAACTGATTCCTGTGATTAAGCATCTTCGGGAGCATAGTCGTTATCGTATCCTGTACCAACTTGCCAATATGCGTCATCCCTAGATCCTCATGGACGACATTATTGTTGGCTACTCTACGATCAAGTTTCACAATTGCTTTAAGAGTAATATTTTGGAATATCTGCAGCTCCTTCCACCTTGTTTTGCACACGGAAGCCCAAGCTGGCATACCATGAAGCAAGATCGTGCGGATGATCATTTTGTAGATGAGCAGCTTGTTATCAATGTCAAGGGCACTATTACGGCCAAGCAACGCGATGAGACTGAATTTGGCCCTTTTTGCCTTATTCAGCGCGTAGGAAACATGTTAATTCTAGGTGAACCTAGAATCGATCATCACACCAAGGTATTTATATTCTTTGACCCAGTCGAGCTTATTTCCGTACAGGGTAAGCAAACCTGGGGGGTTTCTGCGTTTGTTTGTGAAGAACATAGCCTTGCACTTGCCAACATTTAACTTCAGCCTCCATCTGTTGAACCATTTTTCCTAGAGATGCAGCGCTTTCTGCAAGCGAGAGATGTCATGGGCAGGAACACAGGCAGACATTAAGATGGCTGCATCATCAGCGTAGAAGTACAGTTTACACTTGTCGGGTTTGGGAAAGTCCTGGATAAAAAAATTAAACAAGGCTGGTCCCAGAACTGATCCACACATGATTGGGAAAGGGAGTCACCAATTTTAGCTCGAAAAGATCTGTCTGAGAGGAATGAGCGGACCAGCATGATAAGGTCATCTGGAAATCCAAATTTTATCATTTTATAAATGACACCATCATAACAAACATGATCGAAGGCCTTGCAAATGTCTAGGAAGATAATGCCACCATATAGAGACTTGTTAAGAGTGTTTTTTGTATCGACAGCAAGCGGCCATATTTGCATTTGGCAGGAGTGGTCCGTACGGAAACCAAACTGCTCATCACGAATAAGATCATTGGCAGAGCAGAATTCATTGAACCTTTTAAGAATTGTCCGCTCTAGAACTTTAGACATAGTTGATAAAAGGCTGATGGGCCTGTAACTTGCAGGCAATGAAGGGTTAAGACCTGGTTTAGGAATGCTTAGGATAATTGATTCCTTCCAGCCAGTAGGGAAATATCCGAGTTTCCAGCAGTCAATAATTAGACTAACGATGTCAAGAATCAGGTTGGAAGGTAGATTTTTAAGTGCATGATTTGTGATGGCATCCATTCCAGGGCTTTCTTATTCTTGAGTTTTTTGATGATTTCGACAATTTCTATCGGGTAGATTGATCGCTCTTTAGGAGCACGCGGACCCTCATAAAAATTGGAACACACAAAAGAACCTCGCTGATTGCATGCTCTCCGTCCGGAGTATCTGGAATTTGGGTGATAAATTGATTGCTAAGTGACTCAGCAATTAATTGAGCTTTATCTTGGTCTGTAGTAGCAAGAGTAGTACCGTCTGGAGAAAACAGGGGTGGGAATTTCGTTTTCTTACTCTTAAGAGCTCTAATCGTAGTCCAGAGCTAGTTGTCATGAGTTGAGAGATTCTTCAATTTGCTAGTCCATTTTTGCACTCGTAGCTCTCTTACTTTTTCGTGGACCCTCCTAGAAAGCCTATTATACTTTCTCTTAAAGATGGGATCACGTGTACGCTGCCAAAGTCTTCGGAAAGCATTCCTCTCTGCAATAATTTGCCTAATACTTGGAGGAAGATCGAGATGGTCAGGATATTTAGGGTTTATAGGGCAAGCACTAGCAGACATCGCATTGTTGATATTACTAGTAATGTCTTCGACTCTAACATTGATTTCATTGGCGCTGGAGGCACTCGCTGTGTAGCCATTGCTAGTTTTAAGGAGGTCACGAAAGAGTTTCCAATCCCGCCTTATAGGATACCGATTCAGGATGTCCATATTTAAGCCATCGAAGTTAAGGGCAACAGGAAGATGGTCTGATGTTAGATCGTCCACAGTGTAAATATTAAACGGTTTGAAGAGACCCCTGAGAATAGCAATATCCAGGACATCGCTCGTGGGCGAATGATCACAATAATATGTATGTTTGATTGGACCGATAGACACAGTGTCCAGCTGGTTCTGGATGTAACCATATAAAGTAGCACCATTGTGATTAATACATCTGGAATTCCAGTAAGGGTGTTTCGCGTTTAGATTGCCTGCCAAAACAACAGGAAAATTACCAGAGAGCAATTCGTCGAGATCACAGGAGTCAATGGCATGCCCCGATGAGTTATACAGTGCAGCAATCTTAACCCAGCCAATCGTGAGGTCCTTGATGAGAATAGAGGCCGCTTCCATTCCTAAATAGTTCCGAGTAGTGACTTCAACATGCTCAATACCCTCTTTGACTATAACTGCTGCTCCACCAGAAACACCATGACCAGGATTCTTTGGGAGTCTATCTTTACGATAGACCATGTATCCAGGCAGCTTGAATTGCCGTTCCGACTTGAAGTGCGTTTCACAGACAAAGGCAATATCAATTTTGTTTCTCGATAGGAAGTCGAAAAACTCCTCACGCCTACGTGAAATGCCTCTAGCATTCCAGATGGTACACTTAAGTCTTCCTTGATTGACTACTTTGAAACTGCTGCTAGCCAAGATTAAACTTTAGTGAACGATTTAACAATTTGCGGAATAGATTTTCCTATATCCTCATATAATTTGAGCATCGTGCCTATTTTCATGTTCATAGCTTGCGAATCAGATGGATTAAAACTTTTGTCAGCAGTTTTTGAAAACACCGATGCATAGGATCTCCCTTCAATAGTCTTAGCACCACGCGATCTGCTCACTGTTTTGGGATATTTAGGACATCCAGAGAAACTTGACGTATGCTGTCCTTCACAGCGAATACATTTAGGTGGAACCTGTCACTTTACATTTTTGCAGTCCCTGGACTGATGATCTTCTGCACACTTATTGCAACGGGGTAGCTCAGTACAACCCATGGAAACATGTCCAAATCTGAGGCAATTATAACATTGAAGAGGTTTCTTATTGCCCCTAAACAGCTGAACAAGCACCGCCAGTTGACCAATCCGAGTGACTTCTTTAAATGTTCTATTATGCTCAGTGTTTTGAAAAAGTGCCAGGATCAGCGGCATATCAACAGAGCCATTTGCCTTTTTTAGTCTAACTATTAAGTACCGAAAGGTGCTTTATGCTTTGGCCTTGTCCGACCGTCCGTCAATCCGTCCGTCCGTCCGTCTGTCCGTAACTCGATTTTCTCGGAAAGTATGAAAGATATTAAAAATCTATTTTCACCAATCGATAGATATGGGAAATGGCACGGATGAGTTCGAAGATGGTCGAAATTGGTACTGTGGCACGCGCTCTAATTGTACAATTATGATACCCCCTCGAAATTTTTCCATGTTAAGATATAGTAAGTAACATATCAAAAAACACGTAACGATGAGCCATTAACGAATATAACGTTATTAAATACTGTTTAGCCAATTGATAAATTTA
>JAHWFO010089322.1:34034-61236 GCA_023313115.1 Rhysida immarginata
TGTATGATTTTTCCTTGCGCATGCTTTCTCTCTAGGCGGTATTGATTCCACATGCCTCCGTTATGACCAGTTTCTTCATTTCAAATATACACAAATTATAAATTAGAAGCTTTACAGGTGGAATATATAAACAACACAGTTCTTCAATGGTTTATGTAGCAGTGTTCAGTTAGCCTTTCGGTACTTGATTATATCATTCATTAATGGTTTGTTTTCTCAGGAAAGTAATTTGTTATGTTGAGATCGTTAAGAAAATCATCCAAGTTATAGGTTGTATCAACATTCCTTACAACATATTTTAGGATTCCTGTCAGAATTACGCGAATAAGAGCTCATTTTATATAGGATGGTAGCCAATCAAGAAGGTTTGTCTATTAATTTGTGATTGGTTTGTCTATTAATTTGGATTGTTTATTTTATGATGACAACCATTTTACAAGACTTGAATTCTGTGATTGATGCTTGGTCGAGATTTAACAAATTATTCCTGTTGTTACTTTTAATTGCTATGCTTTCAAAGAAGTGAAGATAACTATTTTTTGTACTTGATGAATCAAATTTAAGTACAATACTCATTTCCAAAAAAGTTGGGACAGTGCAACATATAAGAAGAACTCCAACACATTTGTTTGGATTATTGTATTGCCGTTTATTTCAATGCATTACAATACATAAACGATAAATTAGGCATGGGATCACATATCTTATATGCTTAAAGAAATATAAAGGTGGTTTTCCTGTTTGGCACGTGAAACACACTCCCAAAAAAGTTGGGACAGCACGGCGTTTACCACAGTGTGGCGTCACCTCTCCTCTTGATGACACACTGTAATCTTCTGGGCATCGATGACACCAATCTTTCTAACACCGTAACCGGAATTCTGTCCAATTACTGTTGGATATAGGTTTTCAGCTGTTCAACTGTCAGGGGTCGTCGCTGTCGTAGTTTTCGTTTAATAATACGCCAAACGTTTTCTATAGGCGACAGATCCGGGCTGCAAGGGAGCCAGTCCAACATACGAATGCGCTGCCGACGTAGCCATGCAGAAGTTATGCGCGCTGCATGCGGTCTGGCGTTGTCTTGTTGACGTATACACTGACGTCCATAGCTTGTTCCAGGATCTGTATATACGCTTCAGCATTGACGGTGCCATTGCAGATGTGCAAGTCTCCTATTCCATGGCCACTAATACAGCCCCAGACCATGACAGACGGTGGTTTCTGTACCGAACGCCTGTAGCACGCGGGAATATCCTTTTCGTCTTTGGTCCGGAGTGTACGGCGTCCATTATTTTCGTAAACAATCGTAAAGGTTGATTCATCGGACCACAATATGTTCTACCAGCGTGCTTGGGACCAATTGCGATGGGCTCGAGCCCATATCAGACGGCGATGTTGCTGTCGTTTGTTGATGTATGGCTTCCGTTGTGCTCAGTATAACTTAAGTTTGCATTTGTGATTGCACCGGCGTACAGAATTCAACGATAATGGCTTCCCGAAGAAATCGCGGGCCCACGTGGCTATGTCCGTAATCGCAGTAACGTCGGAGGATCCGAAGAGCTCGAGCATTCAGAATAGGTTTTCTATCTTGGCCTTTCCGAACTGTGATCTCACCACTAAATCGGTAGCGCTTGATAATATTATGTACTGTAGATGATGACAGGTTAAATCTTCTGGCTATTGCACGCTGAGAAACGTTGTTTGTGAATTCTTGAATGATTTCGAACACGAAGATCTTCGCTAACTGGCTTGCCTCGACCCATCGTTCCGAATAAGTTACCTGAACGACGGATGGCAACTGTTATTTATACGGAATGTAGTACGACGTCATCATTCTAGATTATTCCCGAACAATTCGGAAGGTTCCACTACTAATGGCGCTTTCTACAACGTATGTCCCTACTATTTTGGAACGTGTTGCAACACCCCCATTCAAAATGAACGTCCCGGCCACGATACAAAATGTTTTGGTGCACACAGTATATTTATGTCATTTCATAAACGTATCTGCTATTTTGTATTCGCGAGAAAGTTTTGTTACATCATCCCTTTTTGTTTTTTCTATGTATTTTGCACTGTCCCAACTTTTTTGGAAATGAGTATTGTAGTTAAGATCGAAACAGTGACCTATATCGAGTGAATGTTTGGCAATGGCAGGCTTATCCGATCTGCCAATTTTTCTATTGGATCTTAAAAATGTTTCTTTTTGTCTGACCACGATAGGTCATAGGACATTGGTTAAAACTGATTTCGTAGATAACTGATCGGGAATATGATCACTCGGATTGCTTAAACAGTTTTGCACAGTATTGGAATTTTTGAAGGTTAACAATATATCCTGACTCTTAAAAATACAATGCAAATTTATGGTAAGAGATTTGCTGTAAGTAATAGAAATCCTGTTTGTTATTGCTTCATACTTCTTGTGCTTCATAAGTTCAGAGATCTGCTTCTTGAAACTTCTGCGTAGGAGATCATTTATAGTTCTCTTATGGTAATCGTTTTTTTTTTGGGCGATGGACTTAATCGTATTAATTTCTTTAGTGAATTTTTCATTATCGAGAGGATGGTTAAGGGCACGAACATTCATAAAGATGAAAGTAGACACCTCTTGTTTGCAGAGGTGACATGAATCAGCCGTTAAATAATTGTGTTTGTTCGTTGGTTTCCTGTATATGTAAAAGGAGAGGGGATTATCTTTCCTTTCGATAACCATATCATGAAATGGTAATCTAAGATCTTTATCTATTTCATAGGTAAACTTAACTGCGGGGTAAAAACTGTTTAAGTATTTGGTAGTTGGCAAGAGTTTAGGTCGAAGATGGCAAAGATATCATCAACATACACGAACTAGGTTTTGGGAAAATAAAAGTTACAATTTTCTAATTGAAATTCGAAACTTCTTAAGAAAATCTCATCCAGAATAGGGCTTAAGCATGAACCCATTGGGGTTCCCCAGAAGTCTTGTTGCACCGGTATTGAAATTGGAATACATTGTTGTTAACACTGAGATTGGTCAAAAACAATAATTCTGCAATAATGTTTGCCACCCGTTTTTGGCTAAAATATCTTTAAGAAAAACTAAAGTCTCGGGGATTGGAACATTGGGAAAGAGAGATTTTATGTCCAAGGAAATTAGGATTTGATTCTCCGAAAGTTGGATATGTTTCAGTTTTATTACAAGCTCCAGGCTATTTTTGACAGAGCTGTTGCCTGCTGAATGATGTTAGATGTTGAAATATTGTCGTATATAGGTAATTAAAACTTTTGTAATATTTTATTATTTTGTAAATGCTGTATTGTTGTAGTTAAAGAGGTTTTTTCTACTTCATTTAATGTCAATATCCACATTTTGAGTTTTATTGTAATAAAAACCACGTGAACTGGACAGTTGAATTGCACAGTCATATTCAGCGATTAGATGGTTCAGATATGATATGCAAGTTGATGGAAAGTTTTTCTCCATGTGCCTCAAGGTGGTGACTCGTTAATGGTCTGGGGAACCTGTTCTTACAATGGAAAACTAATTTAGCAGTTTCTAATAGACCTAGAATACTGTTGCTTACCAGAAGTTAAAGGAAAACTTTTGCTGCCGTTTGCAGAGGATCTAAGTAGGGCATTCTTCGAATTGCAACAGGACAACGCTTTTCTCCTGTTAAAAAGGTGTGGATTATTAAGTTAAGTTACTGGCGAATTTCATTATAACTCACAAGGGAAGTACACGAAGGTGTACGATGCACTCTATTTGCGTGCAAGCATAACTTGTAAACGATGGCGTGTTGCGGCGACGGTATTGCTTCGTTCAAAAGTTGAAAATGCATGGGGAAATCGTTAACGGCGATCGCCAAAGAATTGCAATTAGATCATTGTTATTAAACTCAAAACCTTAATTTTGCTGTTCAATTCTTGGCTCAAATAATTTATAAGCTGAGGTAAGCATCTATGAATAGTATTTTTATTCAGGAATAAAAAGCACCGCGATACATACTTTATCACCAACACAACGTTTCATTCGACAGCCTTGCTCACGTTTCAATGCTCTCGTTTTTCATGACGCCAGCCCCGGAAAATTTAAGAAAATTACCGAATTAATTATATTATATAATATAAAAATAAATTAAGGAAATAGTTATTAATTCCTACACAAATTTTTTACAGGATGGCAATTAGTTAATTTTAATAATTAAATTTTAAAAAATAAGTTTGTTTAGAATCCATTCAATTGTCGTCTGCTGCTACTTCCATTGCTTCAACGTGAAGTGGATTCGTTCTTATTGTTCACTGGTGGAGGAAAGATATCTCGTCAAGCGCAATAATACACACACACCATTTTAACTGTGGCTTTAACAACGGAGTCCTTGTATGGTTATCTGTGCTCATTTTTTTTCGTTTTCTCGGTTTATTTTAAAAGAAACAAAACTTCACGATTTCGTATTTTGCAAGCATCAATATTAGCTTTACATAAATAACTTATTTCAATTCGGTGTGAATCTGTGAGGTGCATGTTCGTGTACTTCCCTTGTCAGTTAATTCGATTTAATACAAATCAACATGAAGCGTAGACTAATGTCGTAAACTATCACGTTTTAATAAACTGTATAATAGATGACTTGAATTGACGGCACAAACCTTTGGAGGTGCTTCCTGGTATGACAAAGAACACAAAAGGTCCAAATCCACATCACCCAACGCTCCAAAACAATCGAATAATTTAACACGTCAGCCAGATGGCGGTAGCGATCGAGATATAATGCTGTAACGTCAGAACTCACTGTAGTTTTTATATTGTGTTAGTTTTTCATCATTACGTTAATTCATGACGGTGGGAGAGTGATGTTTTGAGCTTCAGAACCACCAGGCGGTGAAAGTATGCCTTTCCGGACTTTTGTTCAAAAGACGGTTTTTGTTCTTAGTACTGCCAAAATTTGTAAAGTTATTCAGAGATACCATATATAAATATATTTAATGCTTTTAATACGTTTGTGTGCTTGTTATATATAGATTTACCTGACCTATGACAATGATGATAACAATTATTCTGAATTTGTTATTGGTGAAAGAAATGTTATTGAAGGATCATTAATTAAAGTAAGTGTCACACTGCTGTTGTTCTCTAGAAATATGAACATTTTAATTATAAAATGTAATAATTGAAAAAAACATTTTAAAAATTATAAAAATCTTTATATATAAAAATCCAGTTTCAGGATGGGTCTGTAAATGTTCTAAAATTTTTGAACCACTTATCCGATTGAGCTCATATTCGCACCATATGTTCGTCAGCTTCAGAGTAAGGTTTACATGTCCTCAAAGGAGGGGGGGGGATAAATATAATACATCTTGGTTTATGTTTGTTTACTCAAGAGATTGCGCCAGGGAAGCAACAAACAGACCGAGCAACGCCGGGCATATCACCTAGTAGTATATAAAATGAACATTTAATTATTTATTTATACTATTATTATTTATATATTTATTTTAACATGATTATGTTTTTAGGCTGGACATCATTCTACGAAAAAGTGATGTAAAAAGCGCCACCAAAAGAGTTATGAAAGCATTGTTGTTGCTCGTTTAGGCATTGTTGGTGCCAGCTTGAAGCACACGCCAGAAGAGAAAAGTCACCTGACCATTGTTTCTGAGGAAAATTTTTTTTTAAATCTTTATTCATCTCCGAAGACAGGAGGAAGGACCGGTATCAAGAAGAAGAAGAAGATTAAATCTTTATTAGAGATATTATGAAATATATTGAAACTGTGCTGACAAATAGCCCCACTATAGCTACTTCGTGTCTTACCTAGCCAATTCGTGTAATGGCCTAACGTTTTGCTTTCAGTGTTTTGAATGAAGACTAATGATTCTTAATGTATTGGAATAAACTATTTTCCATTACAATTATTATATTATATTCATTGTACTCAAAATTTAATTCATAATTTATTATTTTGAAATATTTAAAGCTTTTGATGCTTTTTGAAGTCTTTATTTTATTAATAATGTAAGCGTGCAATTGCCATGTTGTGGTGCCATATTCGATTGTGATTACAGACGTGAGTAAAAGACGCATCTTAAGCATAGACCCTGTGTTTACTCGACACATAGAGAGCCTCGATACCCGTGCTTATATTTCATACTTCAGTTATTATAAGCCTTTATTCCGTGTTAGTGGTGTACAAGGGATATTCGTAAAGTAAGGCCCGTTTTGTAATAAAAACAAAACTCCTATATATTGTGACGATCAATAAGTCTTACGTCAGTGCAACAAATGTGAAAATGAAGAACTTTATTTATATCACTTAAACGTTACTCTTTTGTTCAAAGAACAAATATCAAACTTAAGGGGGTGTTGCTGATTTATGCTAACATAATCCACACCAAATATAACATTGTTAAACATTAATGATATTTTATTCACAGTGCCAAATGCATTAAACATTAACTTTAAAGCCGAATCTGCTTTAATCAAAAAAAATCTCAAAATCTATCAAAGAAAGATTTATTTAAAATAATATTAAGTGAAATTACATAAGATGCTCCGCTAGCACCAAGAAATTAAATTACTAAAGTGCCATATAGTGGATTTATGATTCAAACATCATTTGAATCAGACATTGCGTTGTGTTTATTTTTTTTTAACCAGAATCTTAAGTTAATAGAAAATTGGCTGAGTAAGACTAAATAAGTGTGTCTACAATTTGAACAGAAACAGAGACATATGATAAAATAAAATAGTAAATATTCAGATTTTAATAGACAAGAAAGTTTATAAGATTAATTAGTTTTCTCCAAGAACAAAACTAAGTATTATAATGTTTTTTTACAAGTTATATAGAAAATATATCCCCATGCTTGAATCAAGCCAAGTTATCATCATAATTCAATTACAAGTAAGCATAAAATACACTAAATCAGTGTATAAGTGAAAATAGTTTTAAAACCGATTGTGTGGCCAACACAAAATAAAGTTAAACCTTAAACATTTAATATTAAGATGGCAAAGTGTCATAACACCAAGTTATTTAGTGGATAACTAATAAGTTTTAAATGATTCATGGATTGATTCAATCATAAAACAAACATAAGAGAAGTAACACTCTCTTAAAAGTATTAGTTTCATATCAAAAAGATATGAATAAAACAAAAATAAAGATAAACAAAATGGGACTACTCAGCAATCAACTACATACAGGATCCAGACAAAACGGGACATAAGTTAATATATTAGGCCAAAATTAACTAAGTCCCAGTCAGCATGACACACCACAGTGTGGAGATTTACATATATGAAACTTGATGGAAGTGATATCCGGAGAAGAGATTGCTTGGGAAACCAGAACAATCTGTATCACTGTCTATTAAAAAAAAATGTCCATCTCAACAGAATTGAAAGGTGAGGATGGAAAAAATGTAAAGGCTCCTTACATATTCTGACATACAAACGAGAAGCTATTTCCAAAATCCATCTCAGCTTGCACTCAGGTTGGAAATCACACACTGTAGTGGCAGAAGAGTCCAAGTGAAAACATTATGCACTGTTGGAACTGGAGCCTGGTGGAATGGCTCCAGAAGAGCGCCCATGAATCATGAAACTTAAATCAGGCGGGACGCCCAGGCGCACATGTGCTTACTAAGACGAGCATCCCCTAAGGGCTGCGCCAACTAATTAAACGCCTCAAGGAGAGGCCCGTTCGCCCACCAGCAGGTCATCCGATGGCAAGGGGAAACGTGAACAAAAACGAGGACGAATCGTGGTCCCCCTGATGACCTTACAGAGACGTTGGGATGAAGCAAATCGTCTCTGAAACAAAGCTGGGCCCAGCCGTAGCCATTCAAGATGGAGGAAGGATCTGAGATGGAAGGCACCCCTCCTCCACACCACAGCGACCGGCGAATGGGAGCCACGAAAACTGCCCGCGCGGGCAAGCCACAGTTCATTGTTCAAGAAGGCGATGGAAGTGGCCAGGTCCAGCTTGTACGGAACACCAGTGGAGCAGTCCATCAAGAATCGGACTGACTGATAGGAAAAACCAGTCAGCTCGAAGTGGGTAGATAGACGATCCCAGATGGACTGCGCGAACGGGCACTCAAAGAAAACATGGTCGATGGTCTCGGTCGACCCGCAAAGCTGGCAACCAGCAGAACCGACTACTCCCCACTGATGAAGACGATGGAGAGTATAAAATCCATGGTGCAGCAGTTGCCACTGGGTGTTAAAGACGGTCCTTTCAAAGGCAAGAGATTTAATTGCCTTCAAGATGGCTGACCATGGATACTCAGGGTGCCATCTCACGATGTCAGAAGACGCACCCTGGATGGACTGCTGGAGGAACCAAGAAAGGCGAAGGCTTCCCCAGTCTTGCGGGTCGAGCTGCAGAAGCGCCGAGACAAAGGTCGCAAGATCTCGCTGGACGTGACGAAAGAAGTCCGGAGAATAAGAAATAATAGTCACTGGCAGCGAGGAAGGAAACGGCAACCTGTTCACCTTCAGAAAGAAGCGCAAATGCAGGAACAGAAAGTTGGCCCACAACGGTGGAGGAAGGAGAAAGGCACGGATAAAAGCGGCCATTCTGACAGCGACCAAATACCGCCGAAGGTCTGGTAATGTAGCCCCCACCATCGAAGAGGATAAACAGCAGCTCCGCACGGATGGGATGGCGCGCTGCTGAATAGGCCCACACACAGTCCACCACTGCACCGCGCATCCTCCTCAAAAGCTGACAGGAAGCCAAGGCGAACAGGCATTTAGATGATAACACAGGAAGTACGAACCTCGCCTTGACAAACATTGAAGTGGTAAAACGAAACTGCTTGTCAAGGCGGGAAATGCACTTAGTAATTACCTGCTGCCAGTGACGAGAGTCCATATCAGGTCGAAAGGAGAAGACATATCCCAGCACTGTAATATGCTCACACCACGTTATTGGGAAGGATTGAAGATAGTCCACCGCCCACTTCCCAATAGCGATGCCTTTAGACTTGACGAGATTGATGGAACTTCCCGTCGAAGTGCTAAAGAGATCGAAAGATTCCTTATAGATGCCCAGGGTATAAGCATCAGATGCAAAAAGCACCACATCGTCAGCGTAGGCCAGATTACGGATGTTAATTGAAGCGGCTGGCATATCGTAACCCCGGACATCTGGGTGGCGATTAAGGAACTGCAGTAATGGCTCCAAATAGAAGATGTATAGGCGGGGGAGATGGGACACCCCTGCCTGACGCCCTTAGAAAGTTCGAAGAAGGACGAAGTGGAGCCATTAATCGCCACACATGATGTAGCTGAAGCATACAGTGCTGAGATAATTGTAGCAAATTTCCGAAGACGAAGATGGTGAAGCACTTGGAAAAGAAATACGTGATTCACCTTGTCGAAGGCCTTCCCCTGGTCAAGGTTTAACACGGCCAGAGTCTGACGGCGAACACACGCTTCCTCCATAACACACTTGATGGTAATCAGGTTGTCGGTCATCCTGCGAGATGGAATGGAGCAAGACTGACCCGGATCGAAGAACTCGTCGGCAAAACATTTAAGGCGTTGTTGAAGCACTCCAGTGAAGATTTTATAGTCTGTGTTGAGAAGAGTAATAGGCCTCCACTGGGTGACAAGTTCAGGATCCGGCACTTTGGGGAGTAAGATAATCCTCCCCACAGTGAAGTTCGACGTACTGGAGGAAGGGTCCTTGAGAATTGAATTAAGCACTTGCACCAGGAAAGGCCCAAGAAGTTTCCAGGTCGCACTATAAAAGGAATAAGGAATGCCGTCTAATCCAGGGCTGGACTGATGACGGCCATCTGCCGACAGAAACTTCTTAACTTCATCTTCGGAAAAGGGACGGGTAATAGACAGGTCAGCGTCTGCAGTGAAAGGTCTTAGTGCCTCGATCCAATGCCTCGTGGCGTCGGATGGAAAGACTGGGTGGCTGAAAAATGATGAAAAATGGGAGTGGAAGGCGGACAAGATGCAAGAGTCAGATTCCACAGTCCCATATTCCACCACCAAGCGATGACATCTTTTCTTGTTGGCACGGCGCCTCTCCTCGGCGAACACAGCTGATGACATATGCCCGACGTCAGACGCCCAGGACAATTTGGCCCTGAGAGCTGCGCTGGCAGCCTTGCGGATCATTAGAGCGTTGATCTCGCTCTTCACCTGGCGGATGTCATCAGCAAACTCCCCCTTTGGGATGGAACAGCGGAGGAGACGCAGGATTTCTTTAAGCATGAGGAGATGGCGTCGTTTGCGTCTGGCAGCATCCAACCCAACCTTCCTGAAGAAACGACGAAGCTTGATTTTAAAGGCAAGCCACGAAGCCAGCGACGGAGGCAGGTTGTGAAGATGTCTTTCCACAAACCGAACGAACATTCCCTTGTATTCATCGATGTCAAGCAGAGAAACGTTCAGGAACCAGTTGTCTAAAGCAGGACCTGCAGAGGGAGCTGGGATTAGAGGGTTCCATGACCACTTGATGGCACTGTGGTCGGAAAACGAGCATGGGATAACCTCCATTGAACCCGGCGCACCAGAAAAAACATTGTCCACGAGGAAAAGATCCAGCCTTGATGACATCGTGGGCCCTTGATGGAAAGTTTACCCACACTGGCCGGGACGAGAAGAACGTGACCAAAGATCGAATAGGGCGTTCTGCTGGCAAAACTGGTGAACATAACCGGACGAAAAGATGTCATTCACGTCCGGATGACAATTTAAGTCCCCAGCAACCACCACAGGCGAAGAAGAGCACATGTAGTAGTCCAGGTCTTCAAAAAATGTCCGTTTCTCTGCTGATGAACACGGGGCGTACACGTTAAGCAATCGGAACTTCAGACCAGAAATAAGGAGGTCTAAAGAGATCACCCTGCACTCGCAGTCAAAAACACAGTTCGACGCCACAATGGAGGGGTTGAAGATGGTGGAGGCAACCCCCTGCCCATGTGGTGAAGATGAGTTGATAAAGAACTGTGCGGATGGATATTGACTGCGAAGGCCAGAGAGGTTAGCAAGCTGTTGAGAAGCAGCAAGCTTCACATCCTGAAGAAGAAGGACATCTGGCCTGTACAGGGCAATAAAAGAAGACAACACCGATTGCTTGAAGGACGAGCCAAGGGAACGAACGTTTAGGGAAAAGACCTTCACTACGAATTTAGGCTGATGGAGGCTGACCTGTATCTGAAGGAGGCTTGAGCTTCACCGACGAGGGAGGAGGCTTAGAAGTCTTTCGTCTAGGGGAACGGACACGTCCTGAAGAGGAAGAGGGGCTGCGATGATGGTCAGCGCAGCTGTCTCTTTTAGATGAAGAGGACACAGGAATCCCGTCCCTCTTGTTACGATGGCGTCGGGCCTTTTTCTTGCGAGGGCTTTTAGGCTTCGCAAGAAGATCCCGCTGAGCTGGCGCTGATGGCTTGGAGGTCCCAGCAAATGAAGAAATCTTCACAGACACAGGAGCACAGGCGATTCGCACAGGCTGCGATGCCGATGAAAGCGCAGCTGGAGGAAGAGATGGGAATTCCTCCGCAGCAAACACCGACTCAGAACACATCGAATCGTCCAAGATGACCTCTGCAGAGTGGCAGTCCTCCAACATCGGGGAAACATCAGGCGAAGGTGGACGAGAAGAAATAGTCTCCCGAACCACACGAGGCCGAGGAGTGAGAGTCGGCATCCCCTTCCCAGGAGTCGAAGGAAGAGGCGACGATGGTGGGGCCAACTTTGATTTCCTCGGTGAAGAAGGAGCCGACGATGGTGGGGCCGTCTTCGATTTCCTCGGTGAAGGAGGCGCCGACGATGACAAGGCCGCCTTCGATACCCTCGGTGTAGGACGAGGCATAGTCACTCCGCTAGGCTCAGTTGACTTGGCCGGTGAAGTCATCAGTGCTGCCTGCTGGGACGACATCCCTCGAGGCGATGGCGCTGGGGCTGCTGGTGGTGCACCTGTCCTCTCCGGGCACTGATGTTATTTGCCCACTTCTTCAGGAGAGGACAGTCCTTCCGGACGTGGGAGGACTTCTTGCAGTACCAGCAGCACTGCCTCTGGCCCTTGTAGAACACGAAGACACGTTCTCCGTGCAACACAAGGGAGTCAGGAATGTCCTTCTGAAGGCGCATATCCAACAAAATGTCTCCATTTTTCTGCAGGGGGGAGTCGGAGTGCTCTGGGTAGAACACTCGTAGCACCTCCCCGTAGTCGGACATGTAGTCCTTCAGGTATGATTCTGCCATCAGCGGCGAGGCACCCCGGACATGGACGGTGAGATGACCGGGGTCAGCATGAAACAAGTGGATAGTAGTCTGGCCAACTTTGACGTGGTCAGATCCTACTATCCGCTCAGCAACATTTCGGTTTCTGCAAAGCATCCTCCACTCAGTGGGGGAAAGCTTTTGCAGGACCGAAACAGCGGGAAAACCCGACGGAGGAACAGGGGGTATGCTTGTACGGGCATACAACCCCTTCATGAACGCGCCAGCGGTAAACGGACCGTCGGCGATCATCATCACCATGCGTTTCATGGTGATGATGGTAAAGACAAAGGTTTTGTTTTTCTTTTGGGAAGGACCTCCCCCAGGAGACACCAGGGGGGGGGGGGGGGTAACACACAACACTACACACTAGGGATGGAGCAGGATCATGCTGGCATCCTGGCATCCTTGGTGAGCAGACTAAAAATTTTTCCAGTGTTGTCCAATTTAAGCTCTTGGAGCAACAATCCACTGGCTCATGGCTAGCACATGAAAACAATTTCAATGCACTCCATGAAGCATGTCCATGCAAATTGTGGAACAACACCAGAAGTAACTTAAACAATCACTTTTCACAAGACATTGTTGGTTAATACTAAAAAAAAAATCTTCAAAGCTGATTAAATACAGAATCATGTAAATAATTTTTTTTTACAAATAAATAATACAGTTAGAAGATTCAAATACATTAAAACTTAGCTTAGGTATCTAAGTTATTATAAAATCTAAGTTTAAAATATTCCTCAGATAAAAACATGTGATGGCTAAAAAAATCCTATTTTTTTTACAACATCACAATATAAGGAGCGTTCATTAAGCAACGAGCCGCAGGTCTAGGAACAGAAACCAGTTCCTGTATGTGAGAAGTATAGGCCCTGGCTGTTGAGGCGCTTGTCCCACTGCGACACAAGGCGTTGAATGGCTGTCTCGTAAAATTCCCGGGGCTGTGTTGTGAACCAGTTCTGCATGTACTGCTTGACTTCGTAGTCCGAGGTGAATCGTTTGCCCCTCAGAGCCTTTTTTAGGAGACAAAATGGCGTCATCGCACGGAAGGAGGTATGGACTGTATGGAGGGTGACCGAGAACCTCCCACTTGAATTTCTGCATGAATGCCGTGATCGTGCTGGCCGTATGAGGTCATGCATTGTCGTAGAATAGTCAAAGTTTGCGAGTAACGTTGGGCATTCACTATTGTCCCGTGCTGTAGGAAGTCTATCAAAATGGGGCCGCCTTGGACATAAGAACGTCAGCATAACCTTTTCTGCACTTATGTGGATTGCCTTTGGTGGTGGTGACTCTGAATGCTTCCACTGGAGACTTTGTAGTTTCGATTCTGGTTCGAAATGATGACACCAAGACTCACCTCCAGCCGCAACTCGTGCCAGGTACTCATTCCCTTCCCTGGTATAGCGCTGCAGATGATCTCGACAGTGGGCCATTCGACATGCTTCCTGTTGTGGTTGAAGACTGTGGAGCACCCATTGGGCGCACACTTTGCACCAATTCAGTCTTTCCTTTATAATGGTATGAACACTTCCAACGCTCAATCTGAATTCAGCAGCTAAGGCTTTCACGTAACCCGGCGGTCCTGGGTAACGAATCCATCAACCAGCTGGACGATGGCATCGTTAATGCGGTTTTGTGTTCCAGACCGTGCATCATCGGCTAACGACACCCTTCCTTCTCTAAACCGCTTTTGCCACCTTGACCCTTGCAAGGAACATGCAGTGTTCACCGTACACTTGTGACATTCTGCGATGAATGTCCGTTCCACCTACTCGTTCCGCTGTCAGAAAACGAACAACACCTCTTTCCTCTTCTTTTGATGCATCCATTTCACTTATTCACTGCTTAAACAATGCGAATGACCAATGGACGATTGACGCTGGCTTTGTATAGTCACGTGACTTCCACCGTCACCCTCTAGCGGCGGGTTGTGATCTTCCCGGAACCACTCTTTGTTCACACGCAAAGACATCACCATTCCGTCATCGGTTTGCACATTCCAGACTACGGTTCGTTTCTTTTTGAACGCTCTTTACCAGATTCTGTGTACCTTTATCTATTATTCCACATAGTTTCCGGGTTTATTTAAGCACTTGTCATAGCACTCAATGTACTTCTACATGATCACTTCATATAAGCTTCCGCCCAGTGAGGAAAGCCACATAAATTTCACTTGTTCAGCGCCGCTGAAATGCAGGTGGTCAATTGTTCCCAACTAATCCGGATCTTTTGTTTGGAACATAAGCTTGGAAACTAGTTGGAAATTAGTTAAAGGTACATAGAAAGAGGTGAAGAAAAATTTTGAAAAAATATATAGTAGTATTATTTTTATTATAAAACGGACCTTACTTTACGAATAACCCTCGTACATGGTTCTGTAGACTCATCCATTCATAAATAAATAAAAGTTTTATACTCTATACAAAATATTTTTTGTTTGTTGCACTTATCATGATTCGATGATTTGGATTGCAGATTCGAAACTAAGTCACCTTTTTATTTATTTGAAATTACAGCATCCCAGGGAGAATAATGGTACAGGATTAGAAACGCAATTAGAATTGATTGCCCTTTACGTATTACTTTATCCCGAAACTATATCATGTAGCAGGTTCCAGAATGTTTTTAACTGATGGGACAATTGGCTAAATAGACAAGTATTGTTTTACTCTGTTTTGTAATTCAAAATCTAGCCATGCAGTAACAATGCCACCTACAGTATATAAGATAACTGCATACAAGCCGGTGTGTGAATTACAAAACCGATTATTTACAAACATCTTGCATTTAATGTACTATTTTAACTTTTTTCAGTATAATCGAGTAAATACAGCAGAGAGACCATGCGTAAGTGACGAAGTCCACTTGAAATGTCGCAAAAATTGCAATAAAAAGGCTGAAGAAAAAATTCATTGCAGGTAATTCTTAAATAAGAATATTTGTACTGTAGTGGCAAGTTGTATTTTTAGAAACCGTGATTAGGAGTCCAGCTGTGAACAAAAAATATATTTGTGGTTTAAGTGCATCAAAAAAAGTGATTTGGGTGGGGGAGGGGGGTGTGAATAAAATAGTAATCTGGTTTGGCGGAATAGAGTGTGAGAAGTTGTGAACAATGCTACCTGGTGACGATTTTAAAGTATTGTTTTTGGGAGTGACTGTAAATCACTGATATGGATTGAAAAGACTGGATCACTCACCCCAATGTTAACGGGTGCAACAAAAATGATTGCGCAATAGCAAGGGCAGGCGCATCTAACCGATGAAAAACAGAGGACGATTCCTCAATAAGGCCAAGAAGAAAGTTATTATTTTAGCTCAAAAAAAATTAAACCGCAACATTAAGTGAAACAATTAACAGCAAATTAAATTAATAATTATCCCCCTTGCAGTAACAAAAAATTAGACAATAAAATAACTGCAATATCGTTAAAAAAAATTAATTTCTTGTTAACAACTCGTCGAATTGTCATGAAATTTGTGTTAATCGATAGAGGATAATACACATTATATCGTAATGGCGATCCATTCGCTCGATTGCCATTAATTATTCTGATTAAAGCCTCTTTCTTACCTTTCTCCATAGGCCGTAATGCAAAAACGTCCTCACTTTTCGAAATCGATTAGTCGCGCCTGTCCACTCATTTTTGTTACACCCGTTAACATTGGGGTGAGCGATCCAGTCTTTTCAATCCATATCAGTGCTGTAAGTGAGCTGTTTATGATACGCACTGTTCTGCTCACCAATGTTTTTCAAGAAAACGTTCAAATACAGTTTTTATTTTGTTGGCTGCAGTAATACTCATAATAACACAGAAGGAAAAATGTTATATTCCTAACCAAATAAGAAATGTCATAAATCAATGTCAGAAAAATGGATTCAAGGTGTTAAAGGTCAAAGTGATGACTGAGTAGTACTTACTTTTTGATAAATATTCAAAAAATCTTAAAAAGGGCTTTTAGTAATCATGTTTTAAATTTAATCTTTAGTAGTAAAAAAGAAATCGTAGATTCTTACTTCTATTAATAAGGTTCTAGAAAATACAGAATTTACGCCTTTGACAATAGCTAAACAACTTTTTCTTTTCAGCATTGAGATTACTCACTAGTTTGTTCTCTTTTTTTATTTTTAAACGTTAATTAGAAAAATGAAGTAGAATCTTATTTTATCGTGAAGTTATTTAAAGGTGTTAAATTGAGTATATATTATTGTTTATTATCTTTCTCTTCTATTAACCTGTTTAAACTCTATGTATATTCGATTCTACCCTGATTATCCGTGGGCAGCAGTCCTTTCGCCCTCTCTTTCCTTTCCATGTGTTTTTACTTCGTTTCAGGAGAATAGTGCTAGAGTTGTTTGTTTTTAAAAATATTTGTTGACGTCAGAACGTAATTTCTTCTTAAAATATTTATCGTTCATTGGGCGAAGTTAAAAATGCTAACACTGAGTTGAGTTATTAAAGAACATCATTGTTACCAATATAAACATCCAGCAGACTCGACCACCCTACACTGGTGGAGACGTTGGAGGGAATGAAATCTGTTATGCAACCGCCACCACTGATAGTTAAACAAAGTTCGTTCGAAAGCAAAGGATTTTAATAGCTTTAAAACGGCTGTAGATATCGTAAGATATCAGTTGGACTGCTGGAAAAACCATGCAAGACGAAGATGACCCCATTCTTGTCGATCAATGCGATGTAGCTTAGGGAGAAAAGTCACTAAATTGGTTGTCACTGTCACATAAAATTTTGGTTGTCGCATATTCATGATCACTGGCAACAAGGGAGGTAATGGAAGCCTATTCACCTTAAAAAATAACGTAAATGAGAAAAAGCAAAGTTTGCCCACATGGGAGGCGGGAAAAGGAATAATCTAATCATCGCAGCCAATCTGGCTGCAAAAAGGTAGTGTTTGATGTCCGGTAAACCTAACCCTCCTCTCTCATAAGGAGTGACCAGCTACGCTGCACATAATGGATGACGCCTTTGCATAGATGTTCCCCACACGCAGTTTACCATCGCACTACGTAATCTCTGAAGATTTTTGGACGACGGCAAGGTGAATAGGCATTTAGAAGTTAAAACTGGAAGCACATATGTTTTAATAAACCTCACCTTGACAAACATCGATGTTGGAAAATGGACGCTTTTTCAAGGCGAGTGATGCATTTTTCAATCGCTTGTTGCCAATGCATGAGTCCATAGTCGGTTGGAAAGAAAATACATGGACTAACACTGTAATTTGGTCACACCATGTTATTGGGAAAGCTTTAAGTAAGTCCTCAGTCCAGTTCCCAATAGCAATACCTTCAGACTTGACGAGGTTGATGGAACTCCCCGTCGAAGTACTAAAGCCATCAAAGGAATCTTTATAGATGCTCAAGGAATATGAATCAGATGCAAAAAGCACTACGTCATCTGCATTAGCAAGCGTTCTGATGCTTATGTATACAGCTGGCAGATCATATCCTCGAATATCTTGGTGGCGATTTAAGTATTGTAGTAATGTCTTCCAAATAAAAGATGTATAACAGGGCGAAAGAGGACACCCTTACACAAACTGAAAGTAGAAAATATTGAACCATTAATCGACACACATGATGTGGTCGAAACATACAGTGCAGAAACAATCGTGGCAAAAGTCCGAAGAGGAATATGTCGAGACACTTCAAAGAGAAACTCGTGGTTCACTTTGTCGAAACCCTTTTCCTGGTCAAGGCTTAAAACAGCAAGAGTTTGGTGACGAGCACACACTTCTTACATCACACACCGAATCGTAATTAGATTATCGGACATCCTGCGTGATGGAATGGAGCAGGATTGTTCGAAACTGATGAAATCTTCGGCGAAAATTTTAAGTCTTTGTTGAAATACATCAGTGAATACCTTATAATCCGTGTTGAGGAAAGTTATTGGCCTCAACTGCGTAACAAGTTCTGGATTCGGCACTTAGGGGAGTAAGATGATTTTCCCCACGGTGAAATCCGATGTGATGGAGGACGGGTCTTCAATAATTGAATTAAACACTTCGCCCAGGAAAGGCCCAAGAAAATTCCATGTTGCATAGTAAAATGAATATGGAATGCCATCCATACCCCGGGCTGGACTGATGATGGCCGTTCGCTGACAGGAACTTCTTGACTTCGTCTTCGGTAAAGGGACGAGAGATGGACAGCTCAGCATCCTCAGAAAGGGGTCTTAGCGCTTCAATCCACTGCCTCATGTTATCTGACGGTGCGATTGGGTTGTTAAAAATGATGAAAAATGAGCGTGAAAGGCTGACAACATGTCGTAGTCAGAGTTCACCTTCCCATCTTCCACCACTAAACGATGACATCGTTTGTTGTTATCACGTTGTCTTTCTTCTGCAAATATGGCTGATGAAGAATGACTGACGTCAGCTGCCCAGGTTAGTTTGGCTCTGAGCGTTGCGCCGGCAGCCCTGCGGATCATTAGAGCGTTGATTTCGCTCTTCACTGACATATCTCCATCTCGAACTCCTCCTTCGGGGTGGATACTTGAAGCAGATGAAGGATCTCTTGTAACTTGAGAAGATGATGACGATGATGACGAGCAGCGTCTAGCCCAATCTTTCAAAAGAAACACTTGATTTTCTTTTTCAGTTCTAGCCAAGAAGCAAGCGTAGGAGGCACATTATGAAGATGTTATTCAACGAACTGAGCATTCCCTTGTATTCCTCTTCGTCGAGCAGAGAAACATTTAAAAAGCAATTGCGATGGACTGCAGGACCTATAGATGATGCTGGAATTGGAGGATTCCATGACCACATGATGGCACTGTGGTCGGAGAATGAACATGGAATTACCTCCATTTTACCCAGCAAGGCAGCAAATGCATTGTCAACAAGAAAAAAGTCCAATCTTGATGATATTGTGGGCCCTTGGTGGAAGGTAGACCCAGGCTGGTTGCTATGTGGAGAGTGTGTCCACAAGTCGAACAATGCATTTTGCTGGCACAAACGATGCACACGACCAGACGAAAAGATGTTGTTGTCGTGTGGATGGCAGTTCAAATCACCAACAATCACTACAGGCAAAGTTTAACACAAAAAGTAATTTAAGTCACTAAAAAACATTGGTTTCTCTGCTGTTCTACACGGTGCATATACAAGCAATCACAACCTGACACCAGATGTTGAAATGTCCAATGAAATTACCCTGCACTCGCAGTCGTACACACAGTTCGACACCAAAATTGAGGGATTGAAAATGATGGTGGCAACTCTTTTCCCATTTGATGACGAAGAGTTAATAAAAAATTGTCCATTGGTGTATTGACTGCGAAGGCCCTGCAGGTCATAGCACTGTTGTGTAGAGGCAAGCATCACTTCTTGGATTAACAGAATGTCCTGCATATACAGGGCAATGAACGATGACAATACCTATTGCTTAAAAGAGGAACCAAGAGAACACATGTTCAGGGAAATGACCTTTATTGCGACCTGTGTGCGGTTGAGACTTGGGCTACCCAGATGTTACAGGAGGCTCTGCCAGTCTTCTACTTGGTGATTGCAAGCGAACTGATGAGGAAGAAGGGCTGCGATGTGGGTCGGGCAGTTGTCTCTCTTGGAAGAAGTGGCTCCACTCTCGTCCCTATTGCTATGATTCAGTCTGTATTTTTTCTTGCGAGGACTCTTTCTTCTCGCAAGCTGATCCTGCTGTTTGGGCGCTGATGCTTGCGAAAACTCAGCAGAGGTCATCTTGGATGGTGACGACGTACCGATGATCTGTGCTGGCTGTGATGTCGATGTCTGCGCTGGTGGAGGAAGTGCTGGAATGTTCCTACCGAAACATTTACGTTGTCATTTGCAAAAGCTTCGTCTTCACCCATCAAAATTTCGTGTGATGGCTATGGTACAGGTGTAATCCCTCGAATCTTCGGGAGCCAGGTGGCAGCTCCCTCCTAGGCTCCAAAGATAGAAATGGAAGTGGAGGTGGTAGAAGTAGAGGTGGTGGGCGCATCACCTCCCTCTGTTCCCAAAGAAAAGGTGGAGAAATTGATGTAGCGTGATTCCTCCGAGGTGGTGAAGAAAATGGCGAAGCTCTGCTCGGCACTGGTGACTTGGCCGGCGATGACATCTTGGTTTGCTGCAGGGGCGACATTTTCTTAGGCGATGATGGAATATTTGCTGGGGCTGCAATCACCCTCTTCGAGAACTGATGGTATTTACTAATGATGTGGCTGCAAGCATCACATTTTTTGATGAGAGGGCAGTCTTTCCTTACATGAGACATTTTCACTGCCTTTGACCCTTGTAAGACACACGAACACGGTTCCCATGCATTACAAGGTAGTCTGGAATGTCCTTCTGACGAATCATCTTGACGAAATGTCGCCAGTCATCTGCAAGGGAGTATCCTGATGTACTGGATAGGTGACTTTCTTAACTTGGGCATAGTCGGACATGTACCTCTTCAGGTACTTTTCCTTCATTAGCGGTGAGGTGCCCCAGATGAGGATGGGCAGAAATCCGGGCTCGGCATAACACAGCCGGACGGTGGTTTGCCCGACCTTGACATAATCGCAGACACAACATAGTCTGCTATATTTCGACAGAGCATCCTCCATTTGTTCGGAGAAAGTCTCCGTACAACAGAAACGGCAGGATCACCAGACGGGATACAGTTCTTTCATAAACATGCCGATGGTTAGAGGACCGTCGGCAACCATCAACACCAAGTTCTCCATGGCTGAAGTTAGAAAAGTTCGGAGGGGGGTTATGCGTTTGTTTGTTGGTTGCTGTGCATCTCAAATTTAAAGTCCAAACATCCTAATCGAATCGACGGCACTATTTAATTAACAACTCGGTCCTGGAGTCTCCTTTGTTCCGTTCCGGTGGATTAGCTGCGTTCTCTGTCAACTCTGTTCTTTTCCTCCCGTTTTTATATACGCCGCCAATTACCTTATTGCTTATGTAATTATTCATTTTCAATCTCTCAATGTCTCATGGCTTCGCTGCTTTGAGGGAGATTCTACTTTGCTGGGGAGGCCGTGGCTTCATTGCTACTTTTTTCCTTTGCGTGCTCCGACTTCCTCTTTTTCTCATTTTTCTTGTCATAGCGCCGATTTTTATTTTTTTATTGCTTCGCCGATATGACAGTCAGCGCCGCCAATGGACCTCAAGGGTCTTAGCGCCACGGCGAGATCATTGTCTGTGAGTTAGTTTTAAGATTCACGCCGATTCGTTCCGTCCATCTAGCGCCATTGGATACGTCAGGGACAAATGGACCTGCAAAACGTTAAACCTTCTTGGCTTCATTCGTGCCGGTCATCATCGAGAGTTCCCGCCACAAGAGAGAAGCAAGAAAAGTAATATCATTTCCAATATTCTTTTTGGGTGTCCCTGTCAATGTTATTACAACGCCCAGTAAACTTACCTGAGTCGAATTGATCAGCAATTTTATGTACCTGGAAATGAGATTAAAAAAAACAGAGAGTGAAAAGAGTTGTTAAATGTTAAACTGAAATAATGAACAAACTATCATAGTGATTAAAATTTAAAAAATGAGACCTTTGACCGGAAAAAAAGAATAGGTAAGAAGAATTCAAAAGAAAAAAAGTCAATAATAAAACTTCTAACATACTGAAAATATCCTTTTTCATGTTAAGAACAATCTTCAATCGTCATTCACTTCGAAGTTAGACATGAAATGTCATCTCTTTACCTGGGATTGCTGGAGAGTGGGTTGCGAATTGCGCGGTTAGGATGCGTGTGGTCCATCTTAACTGCTTCCCTTCCCTCACCTAGTATGATTAGAAAAGCCTTTCTTGTGTTTTGTGGGGGGGGGAAGCCCCACCCGCTCGCGCACTTTCTTTTTAATTTCTCAACGCTCCCTCTAGTTAATGAACGAAAACCCCTAATTTGTATCCTAAAGAGAGGGAATAAAAACATTTATTCGTAACCATATCAAATCTTATATATAAAATTCATTTTCTGTTTGTTGTTTGCCCACTGACAGTTTTTTCATCAGATAGTGGTCCCATCGCACGAAGATTCTTGTTCGACCATGATTCTCATTTCGTTTAGGGCCAGTTCTACCAACTTAGAATGAATACTGGAATAAAGTTAGATAAGTTAAAACTGTATTATACCATCCTCACATAAGATAAATCCTCAGATAAACACCAGAATAAACCAAAGATATCGTGATAAAGTTAGACCGTCCTCTAGATGCAACGCCACCTAAAGTACAAAGCCTGCCGACTGAAATGTCATACATTGTTACGTCATTCATAAGAAGGACAAATTTAGAGTTTACTAGCTGATATATCCGGCCTTGCTCGGCCTCTTTTTTGATGAAAGTTTGCAATATCTGAATGGGAATATACAGTAAAAATCAACACATAAAAACAGTAAAAAATCATATAGAAAAACCGAACAAATTTTTTTTAGATGTTCCTAATAGATGGCCCTCTAACAGTTCTCCCCAGTTCGTATTGGAATGTTGTGTATAGCTGAGCGAGTTTACTATAGTGCCTGCTGGAGAATCAATGTGTGGAATAATGTGTATGGCTACGAAAGTGGGAGGAAATAGAATGAAAATGATACAATAGTTTGATCTGAGGTTCTTCAGCCCTGGCTACGGCGCTAAATTTATGTGACCTGACCTTTAAAAATTCATTTGTTTATCTAAAAATTGAACAATTCCAAAATTCTCTTCTTGGATGGCGATGGATGTAATTGATCGTTTGTATCTGTGTACACTTGAATTCCAGCAATTGATAAACTGTTAGGAAATAAAGAAATTAAACTGGAGCATCAGGTAAATGATATTAATTAGAAAAATGTATGGAAAAATTCTACGACTTGGATTCGAACCAAGAACCTCGATTGTCATGGTCGACACCTCTACTAATTGGGCCATGGTTTATTAATTGAAGAGGTTATGAGTAAGTAATAACTTATGACACTCCCGTTTAAACGCGATCCCGCTATTATTTTGTCCACCAGATGGCGAAACATCGAGGTATGCTTTAAATGATCAGATATACAATAGAATTCAACTTATAAAGCATAAGTTATGGATGGGCGCGTTGTTAAATGAAGCGCTGCAAAAAGCAAAATGGTTGTTAAACTCTTGGCTTCACGCAGCTGCACGTTCAGAGGAACGCCCGGTTTGAGATTATTTCTGCAGCAGCCCCTTGAGGTGATTTTTTGGCTTAAAGCAAAATGGCGGCGTCCATGGTGTTAAGTTTTTGATATCAAATATGAATTTAAGTTGCAGTTAGATGATAAAACAGCAAGTTACATCCAAGAAGATAATTACAAGTTTTTTGTTTTCTATTGTACAGCACATTTACGTACGTTTTGGACATAAGAATAATTTTTTCACTGCAAATAAAATAACACTGCCGAGAATTGGCGTATCACTCATTACGGGAGTTGCCCTTTTGGTTTATTCATGACGTCAGACCACGTGTGATGCTTCAGAAAAATCGTTGTTGAGAACCGTGTTCGCTTTACGCTGCAAGCGCTTCATTTAACAACGCGCCCGTTGTTTATTTTAAGACACAGCTAGTTATACATTTTAAGCTTTTTTTAAAATAAATGATTCATAAAAATTTAATAAATGGAGTATAGATTGCTCGTTCGCCATCTACTTCCGGGAGCATCTTCTGGTTCGCGCCGATAGCATTGGAACAGTTACGAGTGTCATAACCTCTTCAATCAAGAAACCATGAATTGGGCTATCGCAGACACCTGAACAGGCATGCTGTCACTAAGTGTCTTATAGACAACCAAGTAGTCTTTACCTGATGTTTTGTGTTTTGTGTTTAATTTCTTTATTTCTTATTGTGTGTTTATCAAACTTTCTGATGGTTTGGATAGGAGAAATTCACGATCTGTGAACCGGGTGCCCACCTCCCATTGGCTTTCCTTCTCGACAACTTGGTTGTCTTTAAGACACTTAGTGACAACATGGCTGTTCAAGTGTCTGTGATAGCCCATTGATAGAGACGTCGACCATGACAGTCAAGGTTCCTGGTTCGAATCCAGGTGGCGGAATTTTTTAAAATGGACCTATAAGAAACACACATCGACCTATCTGTTCGCTTTGCATTTCAAAATTGCTAGACCAATCTTGATGAAATTTTTCATGGTAATTCCGATGGAGCCTGGGAAGGTTTTAGGTAGGTCATGGTGGAGATATCGCGCTTCATGGAAAGAACACTCTACAATACGTTATACCCCTCCCTAAAAGAGGTTAATTTGGTTAATTATGCAGTGCCACACCAGTATATGTATTACGTTTGTAGTGCAACACCAGTTAATGTGTTAACAAAATGAAAATGAATTTTATATAAAAGATTATTTTGTTTTCAAAATCTCATGTAGACAGTGCTCTTCTTATTTTTAAGGTCATGTGTGCACAATTTCATCAAGATTGGAATAAAAATGAAGATTTGTATAAGAGACATCAAACATCCATTTTTATATATATATATAGACTATTGGTAGAAATATTGTTAATGGTATTTGTACCAATAATAAGCCCTAAATTTGGCCTTCTTACGTAGCCTGCAAAAAAAGACAGTCCCTGATGCGGAAAATCACCTGACTATGGTAGGCTGATCAACAATCCAACCTTCATTGTTTTCAACAAACGAAAAAATACTGGATAATGAAAGCTAATGTGGATAATTATGATGTAAATATCGATAAAAAACTCTTTAGCCACAACAAAGAAATAAAGGAAAAATACAACCGTAATCTGGAGAATTCTTTCGGTAGCCCCAGGCGAGTCAGCAACAGGCAAATCGGTCAATAAATGCTCAAATCATCTCCCTCCTAGACGAACGGAAGGAAGGTCAGTGAATAAGCATGCAGCTCAGGCGTTCAATAGCAGAGATTTGGAACTAAAAGAATTGATTTTAACAGGGAAAGTAGGGTCATTTTCTATCAAATTTCTTCTTGACAGCGGATCGAAAGTAACTTTGATGCAAATACTTTGGAGATATTAAAAGTCAATAAATATTCTGTAAATGATGTTAAGAGACCCAAAATACAATTAGTGGCAGTCACAGGGCATAATTTTAAGTCTGAAGGATCGTACTGACTTGATATTAATTTTGGTGAACGAAATTATGAATTTACTTGTTATGTTTGGCACCAGAGAAGCGATGTTACTTATCAAGCTGCTTTGGGAATGGAGGTGCTTCATAAGTATGGGTTCATTATCGATTTTTACCATGCTGTTTTGCACGATGAGGTACAAAAATTTCGTTTGAAGGCATATGGCAGAAGGGTCGAGCTGAGAAAAGTGATTGCACGTAACAGCTATTAAAGAACAGATAGATACGATTCCTGTGTGTTGCAAAAGAAACGTTACTATTCCTCCCTATTTAGAAGTAAATTGACGGGAAAATTAAAGGAAAATCTCTTACAAATCGAATTGGCGTTTTAGAACCTAGAGAAATTGATACAGGTCTTATTGGTCTTAAGGTATTTGCTAAAGTTTCAAAATTTAACACTATACCAGTATGCTGGATGAATTATTCAGGAGAAACTTTATCCGTTTCAAAGGGGAAGATTTTGGGAGAATTATTTGGAGCTGAGGAGGAGGATGTAGAATTTAATAACACCATTGATGTGGGTGCAGAGCAAAAATTTGATAAACATGAATTTCCGAGTCTCTTTAAATTAGAACATTTGGACCTGGATAAGAGAAAAGCTCTGGAACAATTATTATTGGCGTATTCCGATGTATTTTCTAAATTTTAATATTATTTGGGGAAATGTAAATTGGCTAATCATACAATTGATATAGGAGATTCACCCCCGATTGCGTAGCAGCCTTACCGCTATCCTTACTCACAAAGGGAAGTTATGAATAAAATGGAGGATAATTTGTTAAAGCATGAAATTATCTGGCCAAGCAAATCGCCATGGCCAGCACCAGCATTATTGGTTTAAAAAATAAGGATGGGACTTACCATTTCGTAGTTGATTATCGAAAATTAAACGCTGTACTAAAGTTGATGCCTACACCCTCTCGTTGATAGTAGAATCGTATCACAATTGGGTAAATCAAAATTTTTTCCATCTAGGATGCCAACCAAGGCTATCTTCAGTTAGAAATTAATGATAACGAGAAGACCCGTTTTGCTTTAATAGATAACAAATTTGAATTCAATTGTTTGCATATGGGTTTGACCAGTGCGCCAGTGCTGTGTCAGAGAACAGCAGATTTCATTATTAGAGGTTTAAAAGATAAGATTAACGTCTCTTTAGACGACTGGATCATATTCACGGAGACTTTTGATAGCTATTTACGCAGTTTGAGGGATTTATTTGAGTCGTTGCGAAACGTTAATTTGAAATTAAAACCCCTAAAGTATCAGGTTTTGAACGATGAAGTAAAATTTTTGGGACACATTGTTTCAGCGAAAGGAATAGATCCTGATCCTAATAAAATTGAGGCAGTGCAAAATTTTTCACGCCCGAGGAACGTGTGTGAGGAGAAATCATTTTTATGCTTGCAAATCATTACAGAAGGCATGTTGATTCTTTTAGCGAAATAGCTAAGCCCTTGTCAAATCTGACAAAGAAGGACGTTAAGTTTGAGTAGACTGAAGAGAAGTTGGAGAAGGCATTACTGACTCTGAAATAAGCATTGAACACTGCCCCTGTTTTGAAAAGCCCTGATTTTTACAAGGAATTTTTGGTTTCAACGGATGCGAGTTCTTTTGTCCTAGGAGGGGTATTATCGCAGAAATTTATTGGCAGGAAATTACGCTAGCAGGCTACCAATGAAAACCGAGATCAATTACAGCATCATCCGTTGTGAGTACCTTGCAGTTATTTATGCGGTTAAACAGTTTAAGGTATATCTTTAAGATGGCACCTTCAAGCTAATTATCAATCATCAACCAATTCAGTATGTATTAAAATACTGTATTGAGTATGTTAATTATTTTAATTGTTTCAAATATTTTCATT
>JAHWFO010089322.1:95662-118229 GCA_023313115.1 Rhysida immarginata
GATATTTCCATTTTGATTTGAGCAATTTCAGTTCCATGCATGGTGCTTGGCATTTATATCCCCCGCCATTATGACTGGAATGGGCCCGGAAAGAAGCTCATCAAGCTCGCTTAGACCGAGCTTGTGTGTAGGCGAGTTATATAATGAGGTGAGCTTGATTTCGCCTACATCAGCGTCATTAATAATCACGTAAACGGCTTCCATTCCTTCATAGTTTGGAGTGGCCGCCTTACGATGATTAATGCCGTCCTTGATATTGATCGCTGCTCCACCAAACGCGCGGCCGGCATTATTACCCAGTGGCCGGTCCCTGCGATAGAATGATAGGCAGACAATTTGAACACTTGAGTTGATTTCAGGTGCGTCTCGCACACGAAGGCGATGTCGACATTCCAGTTTACAAGGAAATTGTAATACTCGAAGCGCTTGCGAGTAATTCTCCTTTCATTCCCTATATTGCAACGAAGTTTTCCTTCATTAATGGTCTTGTGTGGGTGTCTATCCATGATTAATTGCTAGATTTCTCAGACGCGACCTGTGGCATTACTTTACCACTTTCCTTGTTGAGGTTTAACAAATTCCCCAAGTATCTATAAATACTGTGTAGCTGGTTGGATTAACCATATCTGAGTCTGTAGCGCTGGATGCGACCGAAGCATAGGTTTTCCCTTCTAGCACTTTGTTGCCTTTTGAGACTTTTGACATGGTGATATTTAGGACATTTAGTGTAACTAGATGTGTGCTGACCGTCACATCGAATACATTTAGGAGGGGTCTTTACCCTTAACATTGCTACATTCCTTGACTCGTGGTTGCCAGTGCATTTGTTACATCGAGGCGATTCGTTACAACCTTGGGAGACGTGACCAAAGGTTGTAACACTGCAAGGGTCTTTTGTTGCTCTAAAAATTTCAACATTAACGGCTAGAGGACCGACACGTTTCAAGCTTAAAAAAGACTTGTTGTGTTCCGTATTTTGTAGTAGAACCAAGACTAAAGGCATATCAACATCAACATTTGCTTTTTTAAGCCTAATTGCTTTTTCGGGAAAGTAATTTGCCTTTCTGAGGTCTTCACAGAAGCCTCCCATGTCATAAGTCGTATCAATATTTCGGACAACGTATTTAAGCGGTTTCTCGGACTTGATGCTGATGATGCTGGATCTTTAGCACAACATTAATCTTAACTCCAGACATTAGAATTTTGTGAGTGTCCTTATCATGACATTTGATTTTAATAGTGTCCTTCCGACCAGTGTGAGCAGTAATTTTGTCGACAATCGACAATCGAACAGTGAAGTGTACATTTGTGAGGATGGGACGAAAGCAGCGCTTTCACAAAGCTCATCTAACCAGAATAAACTCCAAATGAAATACACTCAGGTAGTCAAGAAGCCTAACCAACCCGAGCGGTCTTCCATATTATACAAAAAAGAAGACAAGATTGACGATTGTCAGAAACAAAAAACAAACGAAATAAAAAATACAAGGAGAAAGAAGATTATCACATCTTCCAGTAGTCTGGGAAAGAGATGTTGCTAATATCTTCAAAATTGATGTCAAGAACGTGCCTCGGTTTACGATACTTCGTATGCCAGTTTATATTATTGAGTTCTCCAGTATCCCTTTCACAAGCTTATTGTCGTGAGTCTTCATCTTCTGTATCATAATCAAAAGGAGATCCTGTATAAATTTTTCGATATGGGCCATGTTAAAATCCATGTGAATGGATTGTTTTTTCACTGTCCTTCTGTCCAGCTGGTCAGTGGTCCTCAGGGTAACATTCTGGAATGAATGTAGTTCACTCCATCTGGTTTTGCAGATAGTCGCCCACGCAGGCATGCCATAGAGGAGTATGGTCCGGATAATCGATTTGTACAGAAGTAGCTTGTTGTCAATGCTGAGGGCGCTGTTGCGACCCATGAGAGCTATGATACTATACTTAGCCCTCTTCGCTTTGTTCAGAGCATAGGACATATGCTGGTTCCATGAGAGTCTTGAGTCAATGATAACTCCCAGATACTTGTAGTTGTCCACCCAGTCCAGTTTCCTATTGAACAGAACAAGAGAATCTGGGGGATTCTTGAGCTTCCTATTGAGGTACAAAGCCTTGCAATTTCCGACGTTAAGGTTCAACTTCCAGCAGTTAAAGCAGTCTTCGAACTGCTTCAAGGCGCACTGCAGTCGAGTGATAACGTGAGCTGGCTGGTGCGCCCATGTCATAATGGCAGTGTCATCCGCATAAAAATACAGATTACAATTATCGGGTTTCGGGAAATCATGTACAAATAATTAAATAGCACAGGCCCGAGGACAGAACCCTTAGAGACACCGGCCTTTACACCACGGGGTGTGGAAAAATTTTCTCCAACTTTGGCTTGATAGGAACTGCCGTCAAGTAAGGATTTCACCATCAAAACCAAATCGGCAAGGAACCCGTCTCTGATCATTTTGTAGACAAGGCCCTCATGCCACACTTGGTCAAAAGCTTTACTGACATCGAGAAATACCACCCCACAGTACCTGGATATGTTCAGGGGGTGCTCAGGTCTTCAACGAGCCTCCATATCTGCATCGGACAAGAGTGGGCTGCACGAAAGCAAAACTGCTCTTCCCGAAGAAGGTCATTTGCTAGACAGTGATCTTGGAATCTGACGAGGATCGTTCTCTCCAACACCTTGGACATCGAGGGTAGCAAGCTAATAGGTCGGTAGCTCGCGGGAATTGCAGGATTTTGTCCCTGCTTGGGGATATTCAACACAATTGATTTCTTCCAAGCCACAGAGAAGTAAGAAAATTTCCAGCAGTCACTAATGATATTGATGAGAAAGTCAGTAAAGTTCTTTGGGACATTCATAAGAGCGTTATTGCTCACTTTGCCTTTTTTGGAGCCTTCTTCATTTTCAGTTTACTTATGATCTTAGCGATCTCTCCAGCCTCGATGTTGTACTTCGTTAAATGCTGCAGGACTTCATCAAAGTTGACAATACCTTCTGCCACACGCTGAGACATGATTTGGCTCTCGGGCTTATCGTTGGTAGGATTAACAAATTGCATTTCCAGTGAATCTGCAATGACTTGGGCCATGTCCTGATCAGTTTGCACATAGTCACCTTGTGGAGTACGTAGTGGAGGAAGCGTATCATTCTTTCTCTTCTGCAAAGCTCTGACCATATTCCAAATGGAATTGTCGCGAGTCGACAAGCTTTTGAGTTTTTCGTTCCATCTAGCGTCGCGAAGCTCTTTTATATCCTCTTGGACTTTTCGCACTAGCCTGTTATACTTGGTTTTGAGCCAAGGTTCACGATAGCATTGCCATATTCTTCGAGTCCTGTTTCCTTCAGAAATTGGACGTCGGATTCCAGGAGTGAGTTGGATTCGACGAGGACGTTTATTCTCTGATGAATACTTACTAGCTTCTATGGCACTGTTAATACATCTAGTGATGTCTTCAACACGTTGATTGATGTCCTCTGTATAGTAAGCAACGTCGGGATGGCAGCCATATTCCTTAAGAATGTCTTTGTAGTGCTTCTAGTCTTGATGATGTATCATTTCCTCTCGAAAATTTATGTCGACATTGTCAAAGTTCAACGCCACAGGCTTGTGGTGAGAAGAAAGGTCATCAATCGTGAAGATATTGTACGGTTTGAAGAAACCCTTCAAGAGCGAGCCAAAACGTCACTACTAGGGGAGTGGTCGCAGTAGTAGGTGTCCTCCACAGGTCCAGCAGCGATGATATCATCTCTACCTTGTATGTACCTATAGAGAATCATGCCATTGTAATTCTGCGTTCTGGAGTTCCAGCTTGAGTGTTTGGCATTTAGGTCACCATCTAGGGCGACTGGAGTGTCACCACTGAAGAGTTAATCAATCTCACTAATGTCAAGATGATGTTTAGGTGAATTGTAGAGCACCACGAACTTTACTTCACCACAGGAGACGTCATTGATAATGATTGAGGCGAATTCCTGCATAAGACTTGAAGACTAATTCTTAGTGTGGAATTCCCTTCTTAATGATGATCTCAGCGCCCCCAGAAGCACATCTTGCAGCATTTGAAGCCATTCGATCCTTACGATACACACAATAGCCAGGTAGCTTGAAGTCTTGGCTTGGTTTGAGATGAGTTTCACACAGGAAAGTAATTTTGTCAAGAGGTACTTGCTTTTTGATCTCCTCCAAAATCTCCTTTATTGGCTTCCCATAGTGACGAACGATGATTGGTGGGATATATATTGCTCCCTTTTCACTGCTGACATTAATATGGGAAGAACTGTGTTAAGCTTTGTTAGCATGAAGGGCTACAGAGGCACTAGCGCTGACATCAAAAGTGGACTTAATATTGTCGATCTAACATCTCCTTTGTTCCTCTTATTCTGTGCAGTCCGCCAGTCACCTCCATCAATGTCAGCAGAGTCATTATAAAGCCTCCTCTTTGTGCTTGTTCTTGATGAGAAGCTACTGTCGCTGACCACTCCCAGACCTGTAGGACCTTCTTTACAATCATATGGAGAAACAGCGTTATCCACTAACATGGGCGAAATAGACGTGATGGGAAACCCTTAAATTCTTTGATAGCATTTCCAAATTTGCACGCTTTACATCCTCTCTAAAACTATCAATATTTGTATTTACACTACTAATATCATTAGTCAGCGATTCTATTCTTGTTTCTAAGTCCAGATAATTTTTGTTCAATTCGGAACGTATTGCCTTAAGCTGTTCATTTATAATGATGTCAAAAGAAAGAAATCTGGGATCCTTACATGCATCTTTGTAAGCTACATCACAAGGTAACACCTTACCGTCAGCATATTTAATAGTAATGCTAGCGGATTTCGTCGACGCAACTCCTGATGTCGCCATGAAGCAGATGTGGTACTAGGTTTTGCCGTCCTTAGAAGGGCGCACCTACTCAGAACGACACAATTTAGAAGGCTTAAAAAAGTCCTATCTTGTTAGTCCTCTTGGAAATTCCACCGATGCACTCTAAATAGTAAACCAGTATCAGCAACTTTGCACCTGAGCACTTCAGAATCACGACCAGAAGTCCAAAAAGAATCTCATCTGCGAGCAGTTAACACACATTTGCGATGAAGACACACATCCACGATAGAGGACAACCATTATCTCTCAATGAGAATAACCTCTTACACACAGCAATCGACAATCAAACAGTGAAGTGAAAAGAAAGATGCGAGTGGTCCAGGAGCCAAGCTCACTTTGTACGCTCGCCCAAAGAGTAAACCAGAGCAGGTGTACTGAACTGGGTGAGAAGCCTGATGAACCTCTTTAGTCCTCCAGAGAAGAAGTCCCCAGAAGGGACGAGAGTCAGATTGTAGACTGACGAATAGAGTCCCTAAAAATGAGCAAGATCTAATAGATCCAATAGTTGGGGAAGACGGCCCTGTTAACGTCAACAAAGCAGACATCCAGGATGTGACGTGGTCTTCGAAACCTAAGGGGATTCCTAACAACGAGTGGATGGTCCAGAATACCAGAAACCAGGGTGTTTTCATGATTCTCCGTTTTGGGTAGCATGTTCTTCATAAGTGTCTGGACAAAGGTGCCTATGTGGGTTATCCCCAAATCCTCTTCTGTCAAGTTGGGGAATGGATCGGAGAGCATCATTTTGTAAGGTCTGGAGATCCTTCCACCTAGATTTGCAAATAAAAGCCCAAGCAGGTATTCCATGAAGTAAAATAGTACGAATCACAACCTTGTATATCAAGAGTTTGTTATTTACACCATGAGTGCTGTTTCGTCCCAGAAGTGCAATCAAACTGAACTTCGCTTTCTTTGCTTTGTTGAGCGCGTATCGGACTTGGTCGTTCAAGTTTAGTTTGGAGTCGATCATGACACCAAGATATTTATAGGTTTTTACCCACTCAAGTTTCTTGCCAAATAAGAAGAGGGGCTGTGGAGGATTTTTGCTTTTGCGAGTGATAAACATGACTTTGCACTTTTTGACAATCAGCTTTAATCGCCACTTAGTGAACCAGCTCTCGCACTGATGCAAAGCTTTTTGAAGTCGAGTGATAACATGTGCTGGGTTTCGTGCCCAGGTCATGATAGACCCGTCGTCAGCAAGCAAGTAAAGATTACACTTTGCAAACTTGGGTAAAGAAATTGAATAAGGCTGGCCCCAAGACAGAGCCTTAGGGTACACCAGCACTATCATCGCATTGTTTAGATAAGGTGTCCCCAACCTTAACACTAAAAGTCCTCTTTGACAGTAAGGAGTGAACCAGAGCAATTAGACCGTCAGGAAAACCGCAGGTAATCATTTTGTAAATAATCCCATCATGCCAGACTTTGCCAAAGGCTTTTGAACATCGAGGAAAACGAGACCACCAAACATAAAGAGGTTGAGAGGACCGTTAAATAAGCAACGAGCCTTCATAACTGAAGCTGACAAGAGTGGCCTGGACGAAAGCCAAATTGCTCATTACAAATGAGGTTGTTTGCCTCGCAGTACTCGTTGAACCTCTTAAGTATAGTGCGCTCAAAGACCTTCGAAAGCATGGGGAACCACCTAATGAGCCTATAACTTGTGGGAAGAGCAGGATCCAGTCCAGGTTAGGAATGGTGATGATGACTGAGTCCTTCCAGGCATTAGGGAAATGGCCGCTAAACCAGCAGTCATTCATGACCTTGGTGAAGATACAGATAACACTGGGAGGCAAATTGTTGAGAGCACTGTTGGTAATGGTGTCGATGCCGGCTGCGTTTTTGCTTTTCAGGCGCTTTATAATGTCCAATATCTCAGAGGTGCCAACGACATTAGGAGAGCCAAGAGCGCGCTTTGTGTGGCCATACATATCATACACGTCTTTGACCTTATGAGTAATATTGACCAGATCATCCTCTTTGGGCGTAGAAAATTGGCTCATCTGTGAATCGGCGATAATTTGTGCTTTGTCCTAGTCATTGCCAACGAATAAGCCACCCTCTGTAAGCAAAGGAGAGAGAACAATAGTCCTGTTGCTTTTAAGGGCTCTGACCATACTCCACAGAGAGTTTTCCTGGACTTCTGACTTTTAACTTTGTCGTTCCATCTTTGATTCCTTAAAACCTTAATATGATTACTTATCTTGCGGCATAGCCTGTTATACTTCGTTTTGAAGTGGAGAAACCTGGCACGCTGCCAAAATCTTCTGCAAGTGTTCTTTTCGTGGATGAGTTGCCTGATGGAGGAAGGAAGTTCCAGATGGTCTGGCCACTTGCAATCCACCGTAGTAGCACTAGCATTTGCAACCATCTTGATAGAGTGAGTGACCTTTTTGATATTTTCGTCAGTGTCACTGCTGTTGACGGGATCCTGATAGGGAATATTACTGTCGTTCATAAGGTATCTAAAAAATTTACAATCCTGCTTATAACGAAGATTTATTCTCAGGTCGATATTTATCCCCTCAAAATTTAGTGCAACCGGTAGGTGACAGATGATAAGGCATTTACTGTAAAAATATTGTAGGGTTTGAAAAACCCCTTGAGAACAGCAATGTTGAGCACGTCACTAGTGGGCCAAATAACGGAAGTGTCTATCTGATCTACCATGTACCTATAAAGTACCAAGCCACTTTGATTAGTGTTTCTGGAGTGTTTCGCATTCAAATCGCCCGCCATAACGACTGGGATGGGCCCAGACTGTAGTTCATCTAAATCGCGAGAGTGGGTGGAATAGGGAAGTAAACCTTACCTCTCCAAAATCAGCATCTTTCATGACAATGGAAATTGCTTCCATATTGATAAAATTAGGTGTGACAATCTTAGTGTGATTAATATCACTTTTTACAACAATAGCTACCCCACTGGAGCCTGGATCTGAAGCTTTTTTAGGAGGTCTATCTTTCCGGTAAATATAGTACCCTGGTAGACTGAAAGCCTATCTGTTTGAGATGGGTTTCGCAAAAGAAAGCAACATCAATGTTCCAGCTTGGGAGGAAATCGTAGAACTTATGACACATGCGAGGGATGCCCCTCGCATTCCATATAGTGCAACGTAGCTACCACATCCCTCGCAAGTGTCATGAGTTGTACCATTTCCTCATAAGCTGGAATATTGATATTGCCTTCTTGTGCGAAACCCATCTCAAACAGATTAAGGCTTTCAATCTACCAGGGTACTATGTTTAACGGAAAGACAGGCCTCCTAAAAAAGCTTCAGATCCAGACTCTGGTAGGGTAGCTATTGTTGTAAAAGGAGGTATTAATCACACGAAGATTGTCACACATAACCTCGTCAATAATGAAGATGCTGATGTTGGAGAGGTCAGGTTTACTTCCCTATACAACCCACCCAGGCACAAGTTAGACCCTCGCGACTTAGATGAACTACTGTCTGGGCCCACCCCAGTCGTTATGGAGGGTGATTTGAATGCGAAACACACACACTGGAACTCCAGATGCACTAATCAAACTGACAGTATGCCAGTTCATATTCATTGAGTTCTTCAGTATTCCATTCACAAGTTTATTGTCGTGAGTCTTCATCTTCTGTATCATAATCAAAAGCAGATCCTGTATAAACTTTCCGATATGGGCCATGTTTAAATCCAAGTGGATGGGTTGGTTTTTCACCGTCCTTCTGTCCACCTGGGCAATGGTCCTAAGGATAACATCCTGGAATGACTGTAATTTACTCCATCTGGTTTTACAGATAGTCGCCCACGCAGGCATGTTATAGAGGAGTATGGTCCGGATAATCGACTTGTACAGAAATTACTTGTTGTCAATGCTGAGGGCGCTGTTGCGACCCATGAGAGCTATGATACCGTGCTTAGCCCTCTTTCTTTGTTCAGAGCATAGAACATATGACGGTTCCATGAGAGTCTTGAGTCAATGATAACTCCCAGATACTTGTACTTGTCCACCCAGACCAGTTTCTTATTGAACAATACAAGAGAATCTGGGGGACGCTTGAGCTTTCCATTGAGGTACAAAGCCTTGCACTTTCCGACGTTAAGGTTCAACTTCCAGCAGTTAAAGCAGTCTTCAAACTGTTTCAAGGCGCACTGCAGTCGAGTGATAACGTGAGAGGGCTGGTGTTCCAATGTCATAATGGCAGTATCATCCGCATAAAAATACAGATTACAGTTATCGGATTTCGGGAAATCATGTACAAAGTAATTAAATAGCACAGGCCCGAGGACAGAACCCTGAGGGACACAACACAGCCTTTACAACACGGGGCGTGGAAGGATTTTCTCCAACTTTGGCTTGATAGGATCTGCCGTCAAGTAAGGATTTCAACAACAAAATCAAATCGGCAGGGAACCCGTCTCTGATCATTTGTTAGACAAGGCCCTCATGCCACACTTGGTCAAAAGCTTTACTGACTGGTTGGGGGGGGGGTGCTCAGGTCTTCATCGAGCCTCCATATCTGCATTGGACAAGAATGGGCAGCACGAAAGCCAAACTGCTTTTCCCGAAAAAGGACATTTGCTAGACAGTGGTCTTGGAATCTGACGAGAATCGTTTTCTCCAACAATTTGGACATCATGAGTAGCAGGCTAATAGGTCGGTAGCTCGCCGGAATTGCAGGATTTTGTCCCTGCTTGTGGATACTCAACATAATAGATTGCTTCCAAGCCACAGTGAAGTAAGAAAATTTCCAGCAGACGTTAATGATATTAGTGAGATAGTTAATAAAGTTCTTCGGGAGATTTATAAGGGCGTTATTACTCACCTTGTCTCTTCCTGGAGCCTTCTTTATCAGTTTACTTATGATGGTGGCGACCTCTCCAGCCTCGATGCTATTCTTCGTTAAATGCTGCGGGACTTCATCTTCTTCCACACGCTGAGACATGATTTGGCTCTCGGGCTGATCGTTGGTAGGAGTAACAAACTGCATTTCCAGTGAATCTTCAATGACTTGGGCCCTGTTCTGATCAGTTTGCACATATTCACCTTGTGGTGTACGGAGTGGAGGAATCGTAATATTCTTCTTCTTCTGTAAAGCTCTGACCATACTCCAAATATAATTGTCGCGAGCCGACAAGCTTTTGAGTTTTTCATTCCATCTAGCGTCGCGAACATCTTTTATATCCTCTTGGACTTTCTCACTAGCCTGTTGTACTTTGTTTTGATCCAGGGTTCACTATAGCGTTGCCGCAGTCTACGGGTCCTGTTTCTTTCAGCAATCAGGCCTTGGATTGGAGAACGTTTATTCTCTGATGGATACTTACTAGCTTCTATGGCGCTGTAATATATCTGGTGTTGTCATCAACAAGTTGATCGATGTCCTCTGTACAGTAAGCAACGTCGGGATGGCAGCCATAGTCCTGATGAATATCTTCGTATAGCTTCCAGTCTTGATGATGTAAGAACGCAATGTCCAAAACGTCACTACTAGGGGAGTGGTCGCAGTAGTAGATGTCCTCCACAGGTCCAGCAGCGTTGATATCATCTCTACTATGTATGTACCTATAGAGAATCATGCCATTGTAATTCTGCGTTCATTGCTCCAATCGACAATCGTACAGTGACGTGAAAAGAAAGACGCGAGTGTTCCATTTGCCAAGCTCACTTTGCACGCTCACCTAAAGAGTAAACCAGTAAACAGGGAGAGAAGCCTGATGAATCTCTTTAGTCCTCCAGAGAATAAGTCCCAAGAAGGGACGAGAGTCAGATTGTAGATTGACGAATAGAGTCCCCAAAATCAGCAGGATCTTGCTCCAATCGACAATCCAGAATCGACAATCGAGCAATGGAGTAGAATAAACAATGCGAATGGAACTGAAGTAGCGCTCCCAAACTCACTCGTCACATGTATACACCAGAGGAATTACAATGAGATAGGTGAGAAGCCTGAAAAATCCCTAAGGTCCTCGTCAAGTTGATTGAAGAATATTCCCCTCATTCTGGGGATAAAAAGGTTGATTGAAGATTGTCATAGAAAGTGGGGGGGGGGGGGAGCCAGAGGCGAACTAGGCTATCCAAAAATCGGGGAAGATAACATTCCTGACATCGTCGAAATTAACTTCCAGGACATGGCTGGGCAAGCGATGTTTTAAGCGTTTCCTGTCGTCAGAATGGTTGTGAATTTCAGACACCAAATGATTCCTGTGATTAAGCATCTTCGGGAGCATAGTCGTTATCGTATCCTGTGCAAACTTGCCAATATGCGTCATCATTAGAACGACATTATTGTTGGCTACTCTATGATCAAGTTTCACAATTGCTCCCAGAGTAATATTTTGGAATGTCTGCAGCTTCTTCCACCTACTACAGATCATGATAAAGCTCAATGAATTGCTGAGTCACTTAGCAATCAATTTATCACCCCAATTCCAGATACCCTTGACGGAGAGCATGCAATCAGCGTGGTTCGCGATGTGTGCTCCAATTTTTATGATGGTCGGCGTGCTCCTATAGAGCGATCAATCTACCCGATGGAAATTGTCGAGATCATCAAGAAACTGAAGAATAAGAAAGCCCCTGGAATAGATCCCATCACAAATAATGCACTTAAAAATCTACCTTCCATTCTGATTCTTGACATCGTTACACTAATTAATGACTACTGGAAACTCGGATATTTCCCTACTGGCTGGAAGGAATCGATTATCCTAAGCATTCCTAAACCAGGTCTTAACCCTTCATTGCCTGCAAATTACAGGCCCATCAGCCTTTTACCAACTATGTCTAAGGTTCAATCGACAATCGAACAGTGCAGGTAAAACGAAACGAGTGGTCCGAAAGCAACGCTTTCACTGCCATACTCGTCCGGAAAGTAACCACGGGAAGTACACTGAACTAGGCGAGAAGCCAGATGAAACCTAGTTAAGTCATCCAGAGGATAAGATGGAGTCCTTTCCTATCAGGACGATAGTGTTGATTGTTGATTGACGAGGGACAAGGGATACGAGGAGCAAGGAGATCCAATATTCGGGAAATATCGCCTTTTGGATGTCGTCGAAATTGATGTCCAGGAGGTGACGCGGCCTGCGATGTCTAAGAATTCTTCTGAAGGTAAGCGGATACTCAAGAATACTTGCAACCAGAGGATTGGGATGGTCCTTAATCTTCAGAAGCAGCTTTTTCGTCAATTCCTGGACGTGATTCCCAATGGGAGGTACCTCAAAATCGTCGGCAATTAAAGTATTTGTTGCAACTCTCCTGTCAAGTTGAGCAATGGTCCTCAAGGTAACCTTTTGGAAAGTTTGGAGGTCCAACTTACATATTGTAGCCCATGCGGGCATACCATAAAGCAAGATGGTACGGATTACCGTCCTATACAGCAATAGTTTGCAGTCCAATCCAAGCGCGCTGTTTCGCCCCAGAAGAGCTACCAGACTGAAATTTGCCTTCTTTGCCTTGTTGATGGCGTAGGAGACATGGTCGCCCCAATTTAGCTTGGCATTTATCAGCACTCCGAGGTATTTGTAATGTTTTACCCATTCGAGCTCTCTACCAGAAAGGAAGAAAGGACTCGGAGGTTTCTGAAGTTTCTTTGTAATGAACATTGCCTTGCATTTGTCAACTTTTAGATTCAGTCTCCGCTTAGCAAACCATTTCTCGCACTTATGTAAGGCATTTTACAATCAAGATATGACATGAGCGGGAACGCGAGCAGTGGTCATGATAGACGTGTCGTCAGCGAACAGATACAGCTTGCATTTTGTAAATTTTGGGAAGTCATGGATGAAAAAGTTGAAGAGTGCAGGGCCAAGAACAAAACCCTGGGGAATACCAGCTTTGACGTCACACGTGTTTGACATGGAGCAGCCAACCTTTACACGAAATATCCTGTTCGACAGAAAGGATCTAATCAAGGCTATAAGATCATCCGGAAATCCACAAGTAATCATTTTGTGTATAGGCCTTCGTGCCAAACCTGATCAAAAGCTTTTCGGACATCCAAAAACACAAGACCACCATATTTAGCGCAATTAAGAGTAGTATTTAAATCTGCAACAAGCCTCCAGATCTGGAGTTGGCAGGAGTGACCTGGTCGAAAGCCGAATTGCTCTTCACGAACAAGTTTGTTAGCCACACAGAAGTCATTAAATCTCTTAAGAATAATGCGTTCAAACACTTTTGATAGCATAGGTAACAAGCTTATAGGCCTATAGCTGACAGGGAGAGCAGGGTTTAGACCAGGCTTCGGTATGGTAACGATTACAGACTCTTTCCACTTGACAGGAAAGTAACCATGTCTCCAGCAGTCATTCATGGCCCTGGTAATAGTCGCAACAACATATAATTTACTGATCTGAGTTGTCTGTGGATACTTGTATCCACCGTCTCTCTGCAATTTATCGATGTTTCGATAAAAATAGATATTTAAAATTTGGGCTATTTTTGGACACATAAGCGGTCGGATTTGCGACCTTTTCCTGAAGAAATCTGACAACGCTGGTGGAAGGAACTACAGACCTTCTAAAATGTATCTCTCGAGGCCATTATGCAGCAGTGCTGCCGCCAGAAGATGTCGATTTTTCCCGCAAGTAAGCATCCCGGATTTCCCGCCACCATCATAAACATCAATATCAAAATATCAACAATATCGATTAAAGCCATTTAAAGAAAAAATGAATGGCTTTTTCTTACACTAGGCATCTATCTTTTTCAACTACAATGCATTTCTATCATACCCCACCTCTCCCAAAGGTTTTTCTTGAATGAGGGAAAACAAATTTCTCATTGAAAAAATTAAAAGTACTTGAATATTTTGTATTTTACACTTTCTTTTCTTTACAAAAATTTGGGGATCTCACAATTTCCCACATTTCACTCTTTCCCGCAAGACAACTCGCAAAAAATTAAATTTCCCACAAAACGGCAGCACTGTCGTGCAGCTCGATAGAAGAGGTGCCAACAACTACTGTATTTATGAAGACCTCGGTATGGTCCACATTGGTAGCTACGTCCAGATGCTCCTTAAGAAATTGCTTCTTAAAATCGAGACTCGCGATAATTCCTTGGTAGCCAGTATATTGGATCACCTTCTAGCCTTTAGGGGTTCCATAAGGATATGATAACCACTTCATCTACTGGAAGTCAATTTCGATATCAATAAGGTCGTCTTCCCCGACTTCTGGATATCTTAGTCGCAGATGCTCAGGACTATCACTACATCAATCAACAATCTTATTCCTCGTATTACCAAGTTAGGACTCTATTCTCAGGGTGACTCTCGAGGGACATCAGGCTTCTCCTCTAATTCAGTGTAAATCCCATGGTTACTTTATGGCGAGTGTGTTATGGAAGCTCGGGCCCTGGACTGCTCGTGTCTTTTCACTACACTGTTCGATTGTCGATTGCCAGGCACAGTCACTGTGAGGTGTAGAAAAATAGTAGTAGTAGTTTAGTTTTAGCAATCATGTTTTATTAAAAAAATTCCAAATAGGTTAAAAATGAAACATCACATCTGGTAACATTAATAGTATTACTAATTATGTAGAGTATTTACCTGACAAAAATCCACCAACCCGGAAAAGGTTAAAATACACCAAAACCAACATTGAAACCTACATGAATCCCAAACCTCATCCAAGTATGTATTTAATGTTATAAAATCCTAATTAAAATTAACTGTATCTTAAAATAATTTGTATGTCCATTGATTTTCAGGAGATGGTATGGTAAAAAAAAAAGTGACGTGCAACCATTTTCTGTTGTTGAAGATGAGGGGTTTAAAGATTTTGTGAGAACTTTGGGTCTAAGATATGAACTCCCATCTAGAAAGACATTAAAAACAATGATGCAGGCAGAACAACAATCCATGTGAGATATTTTTTTCAAAAGCTGGTGAATTGATTTCCCGAAAAAAATCTCGTTTAAATGAAAAAAATGTTTGTTTGTTAATAAATAAAAAATCATGAATGGCTTCTTCTGTGTGTTTATTTTGCTACTCTTTTAACTGTGTTTACTCTTTCCTAAGATGGTTTAGTATCAGTGCTCTCTAGAGGGAGCACTGATGTCATTTTCCCTAACCGATTCCAGGAATCGATTAATTAATCGATTCTGACCCATTCAGAATCGATTCCATTTTTCACGGAATCGCCCACCTCTACCATATGTGCATGAAATTTTGGTCCTGCGGATCTCGAGCAATCAAGAAAAGTAAATTTTTTTATGAAAAGTATTCGTTCTTCAGAAGCTTCTTCGTGTTCTTCAGTAAAATCTTCCAATAACTTTTTACAAAGTTTTTCACTCTCTGTGCTCCCCTTATATATTTTTTATAATTTTATTGACTGCATTCCTGATCATTGTGGGGAACTTTTCTTCACGAACATGACCACTGAAATAATTAATATGTATTTTGATAGAAAAAATTTTTTTTAAATATCTTTGATTGAAAAAAGATTATTGGTGAATTTTTACAATTTTAAATTTTTTATTGGTATGTAGATTTGAATTTTTTTTATAATGTTAATGTTAACATCATATGTGATTTTTTAAATCAGGGAAAATATTACTATGAAATGCACATGCATAAACGTTTAATAGCTGTCTTTTTAAACAGTATAAACATTTGCCTTAGTCTCTGTCGTTGTTGATGGTCCTCTTTCTTCACCTGTGTATCTGTAGAATAAGAAATTTTCTTCTTTTTTATACTTAACACGAAGGCTGTGATACCACTTCTCACAGCCTTTACAATATACCCTATTAAAAGTTGCTGGCAATATTAAAAAATATTATTAATTGAAATAAGAAATGTGTACATTTGAATTTTGTTCAGTAGTTTTTACTTTTTTTATTGTTAAAGAATTTAGAACAGAACACACTTGCTAGTAGCTTGGTAGAAAGGGTCTTATATATAAAGTTACATTTTGACATGACCATAAAAAAACAAAAAACTATTGCACCAAAAGCTATAGTACTTGGGAATATTATACAAGAGGGCATGGGAAGTTCATATCCACCAAAAAAATTAGTTCACCACCAGCATGGAATGGCGCTCTATGCAATATTCGTTTACGAAATTAGACACGAAGACACAGCGCTATTCCATGATGGTAGTGAACTTTTGAACTAATTTTTTTGGTGGATATGAACTTCCCATGCCCTCTTGTATAATATTACCAAGTTTTATAGCTTTTGGTCCAGTAGTTTTTTTTTATGGCCATGTCAAAATGTAACTTTATTTATTAAGACCCTGTATAACTAAATTAAATATAAGTTTATAATAGGAAAGTAGCGGAAGTTCTGAGATCATCTATTTTTGCGTTTTTATCTGCACTTTTTAACCTCCTTCTCTTGATTTTCAAGAACGTAGTATTTAGAAAACGTAAAAGAGCTCTATGTCCTCTTCGTTTACTATCATTTCCAATGATATATTACATGTCAAACCTGCATATCTGCATCATCGGTTATGGATGTTTACTTTCCATAGTTCTTAAGACCAAGTGACTGCCACTCCCACAATTCCGATCTCATTGGGCAATTTGGTTTCATAGTAATGTAGATCTTGTCTAGAGGAATCTGCTCACCGAATTGGGGGAGGCCGTGGCCTGGTGGACTTTCAATGTAAAAACTTCTGTGGAGTTAAGCAACATCAGGCACGGCTAGCCACTGGATGGGCGACCATTCAGTGACTCACAATCTTCACCCCCCCCGGCTGCTGTGACCATCATACAGCAGTAGTTAATCCTGGTTCATCCAGGGACCCAACTCGTCGGCCTCAGGCCATACAGGCCCTGGATGGACGTATAGGATTACTATTAGTTAACTTATTATTAATTAATTAATAGACGCAGACATTTTGGTCTCCTCTAACTCCCACCCCGGAAACCCCGACCTCAGTGGGCTAATCAAAACCAAATTAAGTATTAGTGCCCTGCGATCGATCTTTTCAAACAATCGTTGGTTCCAGCCTAACAATTGATCTCAGATCGATCTTTAAGTAAAAAATTGGTGCTTTTAAATTCAAGTAGAAAAACAAAGTTTTATTCAAATACAACACCAACGATACAATTTTGTCAATTCATCGATAGATAAACAGCTTAGAATAAAACACTGATTTAAATATTTTGGTTTAATGCTAGCCCTTTTTTTTGTCAAAATATTACCTGCTTTTGAGAAGAGTCTCTCACTAGGAACTGAGGTAGCTGGAATCAATAAGTTTTTGAATTGCAATTTCATACAGGAAGGCAACTTATTCAACAGTGAATTAACTTGAGATATAGCAGCAGCACAACAGCTACGGCTTCTGAAATCATGCTTCTTAAAACGTGGATCAAGCAATGTTGACAAAGTAAATTGCTTTCTACATTCTTGAACCTAGCATGTGTATGCTTCAGGGCACTTAACCTTAACTGCTTGCCTACCTCAGTTGAGGGACTTAGGGAGGACAGGCAATCTGACAATATTCCTATAAGAGGAATTATTTTGCTGAACAATGCTGGAAAATTGAGAAACATCAGTCATTACATCTTTAGCTAATAAGTTCAGTGAATGAGCAAAACATCCTAACTGCTTTCCTCGTCCCAAAAATAATTAGTAAACGTATAAAGTAACGTCCCCAAGATGGCCGCGGCTGCGAGTAACAGGAATAAAAACTGCTAATACAGAACATATAATTATTGTTTATAAACAATTTTTCGTGAAATATATACATCATAATTTACTATCAGGAATAAATAGACAAGTTTGTGAAATATATTATTTCATAAACACATCATCTATTCCTGTTATTCGCAGCCGCGGCCATCTTGGGGACGTTACTTTATAGGTTTACCCCCAAAAATTTATTGTCTCTGCTAACTTCTCCTTTAAAAATTCATCTGATTGACTGAGCTAGAGCTAAGGGAAAGATCGATCTTTTTTCCGATCCATCGCTCAGTAAAAAGATCGGTCATTGTAGATCGGAAAATCGATCCATCGCAGGGCACTATTAAGTATCGAAGGCGCACATATCCATAGTAAGTAATAAATTCCGAATTTCAACCTTCTACCTTAAAACATGAGGAAATTAAGAAGGAGAGAGACGGACAAACGGACATTCTAAAACCAATAAATACTCCATTATTCCGCTACTTAATAAAAATTGAAGTTTACATTTTTTAAATATTGATTCATATTAAAGTTAAAAAGTTTCTAAACTGGATATAAAATAACATAATTCAATGTTGATTTATCATAAAATCTTATAACATTTTACCTGATAATGTAAAAAGATGATTTGTTACTTATTTTGATAATGGCAAAGTTAACCTATGTAAAATATATAACCTGAAAAAGGTGATTATTACTAAAGTTAATAAGAGATCGAACTTTCTTACCAAATTGTGTTTGATAGTCTTCTCAATGTATACAGGGTGCATAAGGTATTTGAGGACAGATTCACGTTAAGAAAGAAAACCAAGATATAAGTCGAGATAATAACTATATTATCGAAACATATTATGAGCATACACAAGAAACCTTCCTGTTATATGCCTATTCAATGCATCCGCCAATGAACGACCAAGTCCAATACGCGCTCAACAAAGCAAAGAAAGCGAGGATCAGTTTAATTGCACTTCTGGGGCGAAACAGCGCTCTTGGTGTGGATAACAAACTCTTGATATACAAAGTTGTGATTCGTACTATTTTACTTCATGGAATGCCTGCTTGGGCTTCTATTTGCAAATCTAGGTGGAAGGATCTCCAGTCCTTCCAAAATATTGCTCTCCGGTCCATTGCCCAACTTGACAGAAGAATTGCCATCAACCACTATATCTATGAGGATTTGGGGATGACCCACATAGGCACCTCTGTCCAGACTCTTATGAAGAACATGCTACCCAAGATGGAGAATCATGAAAACACCCTGGTTTCTGGTATCCTGCTACCACCCACTCGTTGTTAAGGGTCCCCTCCGGTTTCGAAGACCCCGCCATATCCTGGATGTCTGCTTTGATGACATTATCTAGTATCTAGTACAGAGGGTAGATTATCGCGAGCGCAGGGAGTTTTGATTAGATAATCTGCGGCACCTACTCCTACGAGGGAGTTTTGCGCCATCCCAGTAAATAACGACTGCTACGAGATGACAGTAGCAGCCGGGACTGACGGCTTAACGTGCCCTCCGAAGCATGGGGGGTTTCATGATGGAAGAGCTGCTGGGGATAAACTAACCAGAGGCTGTCACCAACTGCTGGAAAACCAGCTATGGTCTTGATGACGTTAACAAGGCCATCTTCCCCAGCCACTGGATCTTTTAGATCCTGCTGATTTTTGGGGACTCTATTCGTCAATCTACAATCTGACTCTCGTCCTTTCTTAGGACTTATTCTCTGGAGGACTAAAGAGGTTCATCAGGCTTCTCTCCCAGTTCAGTTTACCTCTTCTGGTTTACTCTTTGGGCGAGCGTGCAAAGTGAGCTTGGCTCCTGGACCACTCGCGTCTTTCTTTTCACTACATTGTTCGATTGTCGATGTGATAAATAAATGTTTTTGGGTGTTCCTTGTTAAATAAAGCTAGCACATATTACGTGCCACGTAATTATTATTATCTTTTTTTTTATTTTATGATGCACGTCAGGGTTGCCAGGTTGGGCGATTTTTTGCAAATTGGGCTACTTTTTGTTCAAATTTGACAGTATCGATATATCGAGTACTTAGGAAAGACACTACTAAACAATAAGTTTTAAGATTTTAGAGGATTTTTCCCGAGCTTTCCCTGAATCAAATTTGTTACTTCAGAAGTCATGGCTAACACGACAAATAAAAAACAATATAAGCAGAGATACCTTAAAAATTTGGAAACGGAGTGGGAATTAAAAGCTAATGTATGTATAAAAGTTTTTTTTTTCTATCACTTCTTTTTGCACGAAACCTGGGGAATTTTTCAGGGATAAATAGGAAAGATCTGGGGAAATTTAGGGAATTTTTGTCACTACTCAGGGATGGCGCTCGCGTCAGACTTGGTAACACTGGTGTGTCCTCAAATATGTTACGCCCCCTATAGTTTAGAAGTTTAAAAACATCTATTTTTAATCTTTTATTTATTTATTTTGTGAAGGTTGCCATACTTGGAAGTCTCTTCAAACATCCTCTCTTGTAAAACGTCGAAAAGTGCAAAAGAAGCAGATCTAAATTTCACTAAGGCCATTGATCAGTGTCAGTGCATTGAAAGATGTGCTAGAACAATCTTTAGTACACACTTTGATTCAGAATTTTTTGAAGAAATAAGTTATCGGGATGGAATTACAGGAATAATTTACTTTGTAGAATTTCCTAGTTCAGAAGTGATGGTAATCGAAGAAATTGAGTTTTACTCCTTCATCAAATTACTTTGCGATATTGGTAATCTTATAGGAATTACCTTAGGATTTTGCATTTCCTCTATTACCTTATATTTTTTAATGTTCAAAGTTTAAAAAATATTAGTATCAATCAAATAAAAAATGTTGATCCTAAAATCTACTCATCATGCATATATCTTTGTTTATTTATTCGCAAGGCAAGCTTTTCAGCTCCAGGAATGGCAATGTGCATCTCAGTTCTATCTCTTCAATAGATGTGAAAACCTGTTTCCTAGAGGTTCTTTGAGCATTCTAAAGACAAGAAAATCACTGCCGCAGGCCTCAACACTTAAATCTTTAGATTCTGCAATCATCTTGCATAGTTCTAAATTGTAAAAAACTTTCTTGAACCGACCTGAGGCGACATTCTCGTTAAACCATTGCACCAAGAATTGGAAGGAACAGAACCAACGTTCTTCTTACTTTTCGACAGAGACAGATATGTATCCACATACTTTTGATGAATTTCAGTAGCTTTTATTCTTCTGTTGCCAATGTAATCGCCAAGTCAACACTACTGCCTTTCCATTATATATCATTTTAGCTTGCCACTCTTACAACCGTGCCTATGTTATCAATTTCCAGAATAACCATGCGCTGCTTCTAAATTTTATCACATTTGTAAAGATTCCATATGTTTCACCCTGGTATGTTATCAATATTGTTGAACTGTTTATTAAGAAGTGATTTTTATCAAATTATTTATCTGTTGATTATGAGTTATGTTTCTTTTTGTAATGTCTGGTTATCTTTTATTTTTAGTGGCTCAGGTAATTGTGAAATTGTTAGTATTCTTGGTTTGTGTTCGTTTTTTTTTAGGGAATTGTATTAAATTATCGTTAATAGTGGGATAACTTTTATTTAATTGGTGGTAAAATGTTTTCTGATGGTAAAATTATGTGCTTCATTGTGGGAATTGTGGTTTTTTTTTCTTTTTTTTTTTGGTTTATTGATATCTGCTATGTGTGGGTTTTATAATCTTTATCTTTGAGATATATCATTAATGAAGGATATTGTTTGTGTTGGTTTACGTTGGATATTGCCTTCCTTTTTTACTTTTATTTTAAATAACATTTTAATGTAAATGGTGGTTTTATCTTTTTTTGTAAGTTTTTTTTTTGTTTTATATTATCGTAAAATAGCTCTATGGATACAATGATGTGAAATAATAATTGAAGACAATTTTGATGTAGTGATGATTATTTATGAAATAATGTAAGGGAATATTTTGGGTTACCCCATTTAGAGGTAACTACTCTGAGTATTCACCCTAGTATAATTTTTATGAAACAGGATTTAAATTCAATGTATTCTTTAATAAAGAAAATGTCAAAATGGAAAACATGATGCCCATTACACATGTTCTCCCTTCCCTAATGCACAAACTGCTTTTTGCTGTTGTCTGTCGAGTAAAGTTATATTTATATTTTTAATAATCTATAAAATTTCACAAGCAATACTAATATATCATTTATTGCTGATGCGTTTCGGCATTCAGCCTTCATCCGGGCAATCTGGAACTGAAATAACTATTTAATCTATGTAGTTTAAAATCTTAAAAGATTACTTAAATAAAATTTGTTATAAAAATACAAAGCTTTGACAATAAGAAGTTGTTAATTGTTAAAAATTGCCATAATGTCATGGTCAATAAATCTAATGTTTTTTTAATGGTTTTAATGTGGCTTTTTACACACTTTTTTAACCTCACTTGTTTATGCTTATGTGCGCAAATTTTGTAATCAATATTTTGCCCACATCCTGACTACCTACAGTTCTGCAACTTTCCTCAATGTCGTCTTATCGATAACATTGCATGTTTTTCAATCGTCAGTTTCACTACTCTTTCACTTAATCGTAAGTAATTGAAGTGTAATATGTATACTGCGCAATCATGACATAACGACTGCCTATATTTTTTATTGTTGACCATTAACGTCGTCAATTGTTGTATGTAATTGTTGTTAAGTTGATCATCAATGCTAGTAAAGTTGTTGATTGTAACGCTTTGTGGAGAGGATTGTTGATGATTAGCCAGCGTAATGTATTGTAAACGCTTTCCCGAGATACATGACGTTATTTTTCTTCTTGGCAAATCCCGCTCCCCTATTTTCTCTATTTTTTCTCTAGCACTAGGGGGTTTACTTTCGTATATGGTAACTATCAAACCAAAAAAAAAAGCAGCGATTAAACACAAAAGTCAACTGGAGAAAGTAAACCCGACAATCGACAATCGAACAGTGAAGTGAAAAGAAAGACGCGAGTGGTCCAGGAGCCAAGCTCACTTTGCACGCTCGCCCAAAGAGTAAACCAGAGGAGGTATACT
>JAHWFO010089323.1:0-38219 GCA_023313115.1 Rhysida immarginata
CAATTTCTACTATCATTAATTTAAGGTTGTAGTCATTTATTCCGCATGATTCCAAGTTGTTTCATATATTAAATGCCGTATCTTAGCATTAAAATTTTCCAATAGACCACAATGATACCATTAAACCACGTACCTTTGAACTAATTTGAATTATCATTAATTTTACGTTGTATTCATCTTTACACATCATTTCAAATTGAAAATGACCATAGCAGTTAAAAAGGACGTTGATACCAAACAAACCAAACCAACTAACCAATCAAGATGTTTGATATAGTACATGCCATATTTTAGAATTGAAAGTTCCAATGAACCATAATGGTTCCACTAAATCAGGTGCCTTTGATCCAATTTCGACTATCATTAACTTTACACATTATTCATGCCACATCATTCCAAGTTGAGATATACAGGATGGGGAACATAACTTCCTGATTTCAAAACGCAATAAAACCCATTTTGTTTTATATCTTTCATATAAAATTTAGGTACATATTTAAAGTTTTGTTTTAGACAGTCTTGAAAATCATATGAGGTAGATGACGCTCTCCCTGGTCCATACACTGAATAAGCCGATTTCTGGCGTTGCTCATTGCATAGGGTATTCGGCAATTTCTGCCCGGTTGTTGGCTTTCAGGTCTTGCAGGGTCCTTGGACGGTTAACATAACCGCGGCATTTCAAATAAAACATAAAAAGCGCAAGGGGTCAAATAGGGGGAACGGGTTGTCCATTGCAAATCGCCCCTTAATGAGATGAGGTACTCCGGGAAGTGTTCCATCAAAATAGCCGTTGATGCCTTTTTAGTGTGAGCCGTTGCTACGTTCTGTTAGAACCAAGTGACCCCTAAGTTCAATTCCTGAAGTCGTGTAAAAAATTTCCTCCAACATGTTCACATACTGGTCTGAATTCACTGTCACTGTTACCTCATTTTCTTCGACAAACCAGGACCATTAACCCCAGCTGGGGAAATTGCACACACCATTGTGACTTTAGATGTTATATTCATTCAAGGCACCTCATTCCAAGTTGTTTGATATATTACATGCCATTTCTTATCATTGAAAGTTCTAGTAAACCATTATGGTTCCACTAAACCAGGCGCCTTTGATCCTATATCGACTATCAATAATCTGAGTTTATATTCATTCTTGACAGATCATTTCAAAGTTGTTTGATATGAAACATATCATATCTTAGTACTGAAACTTCCAATGAACCATAATGATACCATTAGACCACGTAGCATTGAACCAATTTGGATTATCATTACGATATATAAACTCAAGACTCATCATTCGAAGTGTTTTGTTATATTACATGCAACATATTAGCATAGAAAGTTTCAGTGAACCACAATGGTTCCACTATATCCCAGGTGCTTTTCAACCAGTTAAGACTATCAATAAATTTAATTTATATTCATTAATGACACGTCATTCCAAGTTGTTTGATTTACAGGGTGTCGAAAAGTCTGGTAACATGGCAGATATCTTGGAAATTAAGCATTGTACGAAAAAATGTCCGTCATCAATAGTGAGTTATTTCGTGGGGGAAATTCTTTAGTTGGGGGGGGGGGGGATACTTTGAAATCTTAAATAGTTTCCCCTATTTTTAATCTTATATTCAGATTGTACACAATTTTCAAGAAATGTTTTATTCTTGGTGTTTTTTCAATTGATCCAACCGTTTAGGAGACAGAGGCTCTGAAAGTGTAGAACTTATAAAATTTTGAACCCAATATTATCGATGAAGTCGAAGAGATAGGGAGCGTGTCTTACAAACATTCCCATTCTAATTTTTCATGTGTTTAAGAATCCGAAATCAGAATTTCAAAAATACAATATTTATCAATAAATACTTACAGACTCTGCCTCCATAGGACTGCTGCTCCCCAGACTTCGCTTGTGCACTAAAAATTTTGAATTTTTAAAATTTGATTTCGGATTCTTAAAGACCTTCAAAAAGTAGAATAGGCATGAATGTCTTCAAGACCCACTCTCTATCTCTTTGTCTTTATTGATAAAATTGGGTTCAAAACTTTAAAAGTTCCAATACGTAGAATGATTATACGCAGTAGGAAAGTTCGGACCAAAAAATCGTTAAAGTTTTTGTTACTAAAGAAAGAGTGTTAAAATCTTGCAGAAACATAAAATAGTATATGACGCTTCTAATGAATTGCTTTTTATTAGAAATTTTTCTAATACAAAATTTTTATAAAATAAATAAAATCTACGAACTTGGTACTGCTCTAACCAGCCCTAAGGACACGTAAATAGCGTTAATGCTTCCATGTTCACAGTGGGGCAATTGGTGGGCGCGTCTACACGGTGAGCAGGTTCCTGGTTCGATCCCAAGCTGTGGAGTTTTCTTTCCTATTTTCATCGATAATAAGTGTTCTAATTCACTCCCTCTGGCGTGGATGCAGGCTGCACAACTTCGCCGCATGGACTGACGTAAAAAGTTCAAAAGTTCCTGCTTCTTCACCCTCACCTAGAAGCCGAGAGAAATATACCTGCCAAATTTCAAGCTTCTTAGTTCTGGAGATTTCGTAATGAACGAATGAACGAGTAAGTGGATACAATTTTTGCTCTTTCTTTTATGTAATAGTGTTTCCCTCTGTAAAAATCCTCGTCGTCCTCGGCCGGGATCGAAGCGACATCTACGGACATCAGAGCAACACCACCTAGACAGAAGGCCTGATAACGGAAACGTCATACACTGTTACATCATCATTAGTCGACCATTGTTTATCCTATTTCTACCAATAATAAGCCCTAAATTTGGTCGACTAATGATGATGTAACAATGTATGTCGTTTCCATTATCAGGCGATCTTCAGAGGAGATCATGAATGCCACTGAGCCATCGAGGCCAATAAAGAAAAGTAAAGTTGTCTGCTAGACAAAGAGTTAATGCCCACGCAAATAGCCAGAGAGCGGCAGTGAAAAAAAATGCCCTAATTTTGCAGAAACTTTACTCTGCATTGTAGGACATGACATATATTGGGCGAGGTCATAAATGCAAATACCGAGTTGGGTTGGTGAAGCAATGATTATTGCTCGATTGTTAACGTATTGTTGACTGTCGTAGCAACTATGGCTTTCTTCACTAACTCGACTCGGTGTTAGCATTTTGGACCTCGCCCATTGTTAGTCCGCGCATATCGCAGGCTCATGTGAGACAGACAGATCAAGCAAAAGATTATTTTTACCCTTTCCCCTTTGGGCCAACCTGACACTCGGCACATATAAACCTTACTCTGAACCTCTGGTGCAAGTAGGATAAGTGGTTCAAAAGTTTTGAGAACATTTACAGATGCACCCTGATTTTTTATACAGACCTTTCCATTGAAACCGAAACTGGAGTAACTGCGCAGAAGCAGGACAGCAAAAAACTTGCGTTTCCTACCTTGAAATATGCAAACAATGGGCGTGTTCGACATGTGCACACTTAACGCACCTAGTACCATCACTCAGTGCGAGCGGCGAAAAAAGTGTAGTGCATTTTGTGTGTATCATGAAAAAACAGGAAAGAGCACGAAAGTGGGATGTTCACCTCACCCGTGCTACCATGAATCGTATGCCTACTGCTGAAAATAAAACCCATCATAACATCTCATTCATATAACACTTCGAAATCGATCATTACACAGGTAGATTTCAATTTCAGTTTAAACGATAAACAGAATTCACTTATTTTTATACCCGTTGGCTCTTTAACAATAACAAAAACCTATTATTGCTCTCTGCTAAAACTCCGAACTATCTATCGCTACATTTCAAGCTCTAGGGCAGCGCCATCTTGCAACGCACTAAACGACTCTGCTCCTAATCTACGGTCATTTGGTACGCGTACGTAACACCCGGTAGTGCGCGCACTGGCGATGACGAACACGACCAGGTTCCATGACGAACACGTTATTGCGTTTAGTGCGCGAAGTCGAACACGCCCAATACAATACATCCGGAGGAAATCGTTAGTCCAGTTTCGGTTTCAAGGAAAAGATAAACAGTCTCTGACGCCATCTCTTGAGTAAACAAACAAACATAAACCGAGATATATGATTTTTACCACTCCCCCACTCCCCCCCCCTACTTTAGGAACATGTAAACCTTACTCGGTACCTAAGGAATATATGTTGCTCAATCGGATAAGTGGTTCAAAAGTTTTTAGAACATTTACAGACGCACCCTGAGCCTGAATTTTTATATATAAAGATATTGCAGTAAATTTCATTGATCACTGAATAAACTTGTGGCTTGTGTCATTCCCATTATTATTTAACCAGCTATATAGCATTAATTCCACTGCGTAAAAGAATGGTACGTGACACTGAGGAAACACTGTAGACACGAAGGGTTGTACCTTGTAACGAACAGCATTCAGTGTACCCTCCAGTGGTATCAGTGGACTCCGACCATACCATCAAAACATCCCCCAAACAGTCACGCCTCTCTCTACCAGCCTGTCGTTTGTCAACGATGGTATCGGGATGCCTGTTCTCAGATGCTTCCCGTCAAATTCTCCATCGTCCGTGCGCTCTGTTCACCAAAAACCGCGACTCGTCAGAGAAAGCAACCCTTTACTACTTGGCCAAGGTCCACAGGCATCAGAACCATATGCCTGCTCTGGAGCCCCAACCTCAAGAGGGATCGTTGCACTGTCTTGGTGTTGTATAAAAATTGCAACACCCTGATGGAATAGCCCAATCTGCATTAAATTTGGAGCATTTGCATATCATGGGTCAGAAAAGAAACCATTAGATTTTCAGGTCAATACAATGCGTTTTATTGTCACATTAGTATCGGGTGAAACCACCATGGGATGCAATTACAGCCTGTTAACGTCGTGGCATTAAGTCAAACAAGCTCTGAATAAGGGCCTGGGGAATGTCCTGCCATGCTCTGTCTACACAGGTATACAGTTCATCCACAGTTGCTGCTGCAGGAATCTGACGAGCCAATCGATGAGCAACCCTGTCCCACACATGTTCGATTGGGGACATGTCTGGTAAACGAGCAGGCCAGGGGAACAAGGGCGTCTGATATGCTTGGAAAAAGGCGAGGACATTTCTGGCCACATGCGGTCGGGCATTGTCCTGTTGAAATTCAGCGCCTGGAAGGTTCTGCAGGAAGGGGATGACCTCAGGTTGCACCGGTCACTGTTCAGATTGCCATGGATTCTGATCAGACGGGAATGGCCATGGTAACTAATTGCACCCCACACCATCACCCCTGGCATTTGTCCTGAATGACGCTGCAGGATGCATTCTGTAAGGTCGCGCTCACCACGATATCTTCTGACTCGTATCCAGCCATCATGGTGCTGCAAGTTAACCTTGACTCATCCGAAAACACAACTTGTTGCCATTCAGCTTGCCACTGTTGGTGTTGATGGGCCCATTGCAACCTGAGGCGCCGGTGGTTTTGAGGCAAAGGAATCCGCAACAATGGTATTCGTGCCATCAATCCTCTGGAAATCAAACGACATCACACAGTGCTAGCAGACATTGTCCTGTAGCACCCCGCTGTTGTGCTAACACTGTGGAAGTGGCTGTACGATCTGCTACACACATGCGATAGAGGTGTCTATCATCTCGCGGTGTCGTCGTGCTGGGTCTTCCTGAGCCTGGTCTTTGGTGTGCCCTGTTCTCTTCGCTCCACTGCCTCCATGCACGCATAATTGTCGTTGCATTACGTCCTACACCAGCAGCAGTATCAAGATACGACCATCCCACTTCACGCAGACCAATTATGCGTCCTCTTTCAAGTCTGTCAGCTGTTGATATGGTACCCTATATCGTCGTTGAGGCATGGTGTTCTTTCAAGCAATTACTCTGAAAATCTAATCATTTATACTCTGACCCATTCTATGCAAATATTGCAAATTCCATATGGATTAGACCATTCCATCAGGGTGTTGCGATTTTTATAAACAGTAGTGTATATGTAATGATTAATATGTTATCTTTTAAATATTGGTTGTACAATAGCAAATAAGTTTGTAATATAAAATACAGGAGAGTGACTCCGTAAATGATTTTGGAAAATAATCAAAGTCTAGGAATATTCTTGACAATTATGGATAACATAACATTACTAAAAGAGGAAATTCATAATGATTATAGTAAATATTAGTTAGAACACAAAATTCCAGTAAAAAATAGTAACTAATAAGATTTTTTAAAAATATCAGATTAAATTTCTTAATAACCTATTTCAGGTAGGATTGGAAAATAGTAACTATTATAAAAATGAATTTATGTATCATATGCAATCGTAAAGTATTAATTATAAAAGGTAATACTTAAAGTCCAGAATTTTATAGTAGTTGGAATTTGGCTTAAGTCCATTATTCAAGGTAATTTAATCACACACAATCCTTTGTCACTTTTCCGCGAAAGGTCAACAAATAAATAGTTCTTAAAATGTAACATAGACACTTTAAAACCAACAACTTGGTCAATAAAAGAATGCAAAAGTTTATTAACATTGACCTTTTAGTTGCCTACATTAGGACTTGAGTAAAAATTTTAATATTGAAGAAAAATGTGAATAAGAATTTTATAATTGCCCTTTCACAAATTTAAACCACTTGTTAACATCAGGTTCATCCGTTTTGAGTCACCAAATCAGTCTGCTGAATTTAAAATTCACCAATCTGTTGCACACACTAATTAACGAACTGTCACTGATTCATTTGTAACTGTTCACTATTATCTTCTTACCGAGTCGGGTGGAAGAAGAAAAAATCAGTTCCGTTTGCATGAGTTCCTCTAGCCGTGTGAATGTCTTGCTCGAATCAGTGCCAAAGGAATTGGCCGGGAGCAGAACCAACTTGGAATTTGTCTGGTGGCAACTTGCATAGAATGGTTGTAACAGCTGAGGGCACCTGGAGGCCTGGCAATGTATCAGTCCTTGAGGTGGGGTCGTCTTTATCGTGAAGGCGCTTGGAGGTAGGCGGTCCAATGTCTATTTCGAACAGGCTGTAAAGAGAGTGATCTATTTCCTAAAATATGGCCAAGCGTTCTATCAATAATAAACATAAACTTGCTCTATCAACTAACTACATATGAAGCGTGTTGTAATCAACTATGTGGCAGAGGAATTCTAATTCGAAACAAGCAAAAAAGTTTCATGTAACTACGTGAAATTATATTAAATGTCAATGGGTTTTGGAAAAAGACCACAAAAAAAATTCTAATTTTCACTAGGATCATACAGTACTCTTGCTTGTCCAAGCATCATACTAGCGCTATCTCTGACTTGAGTTCCAATGGGGGACTCCAGTTCCAAGGTTTCCCTGGGGTAAGAAAGATCAACAGTCCCTCTGCTGAATGTACGAGACCTTCTTTTGGGCAGGAAATGCCTTTGTAACACCTAATGCCTATAACAAGAATGATAATAAGAAAAATAATAATGGAGAAAACTATCCCAGCTATGCTCCAAGATGACAATAGACTGGATTGAATTATATTGGTGTCAATGACAGCTTCCAAGTCATGTGCTCTTTGCTTTATCTGTTGGAGGGAAATTCCTGCCCTCTCCAAGTTTTGGTCATCATTTTTCCCAAGTAGGTCTAGAAGTGATTTATCCTTAGCGAGAACTTCGATATCGCTAGTATTAACAAAAGTGGAAATGTCAGGAACAACCATCAAATCTACACGAGCTGGACTAACTTCTGTTCGTCCACGAAATAAAGGAGTCAGAAAAAAACCTTTTCCTATGCTGACGCAAGATTGTTCTAGCTGGAATTCACCAGCACCTTCAAGTCTGATAATTCTCGTACGTCCAGGATCCATTCTAACCTTTGCATGGCATCTAACGGTAACACTAGAATGTTGTGGAATACTATAGATCCAATGGCCTAAATTATCATTCCTAGAGAATACGGGAGCTGGATTTTTTACTACCCGTTTTTCACAGATTATGGTCGCTACTTTCTTCACCCATAAAAAGAGAATATATACAATTTTGAAAGGGTACAGTATAGATGGCAGATCGAAGCGAACAAATTCGGTGTGGGGATTCTATTAGGCATGAATCCCAGGCATGAATAATGAACAACTGACGGTTACAAGAGATTGCAAAGTACGGGGACGATGAGGGGAAATAGGCAAATACCTTTAAAGACGGAATCTCTATCGGTACACTCAAAACTCAATAAAGATCAAAGTATCCCTGAGATACAACCAAAGGAATTTGAATGAATAATCTGAGCTTTACGACCATTGCTACAGCAATGACAGAGGCCCATCTTAAAAACTGTATAATGTTTCCCAACAGGGTGCAACAATGAGCGCAATATTTTCAGGTAATTGTTTGTCAATTTCCTTTAGAAGTGCTAGCAACTTGCGTTCAGGGAGGAGATGTCTAGTGATCTTGCCCTGACTTAACATATCAAGAGATTCTTTCAAATTAAAATGTCTTATCTAAATTCCGTCTATTCTTTGTATCTGACTTGGGTAACGACAGCATTTTCATGAGTAGTCCAATTTCGTAATACGGCAAGTTCGTCAGCCAATACCTTTTCTACCCTTCTAGTAAAAAGAGTTTCCTGAATGGTTTGATTTAAAAGTGTAGCTTGTTGATGCACCATATGAATAATATCTTTGCTAACTGTTCCCAATTGATTAATCCTGTCATTTAGAGAAGCAAGATCGCCAGTTGTAGCCACTCCAAAAAGCGCTCGAAATAAATCTTCACCCACATCAATGAGTCCGCGCTTGGTTCGTGCTATATTTAGCAAGTGACCAATTCCTGTACATCTTTGTTTGTTTGCACTGCTGCAGCTTCTAAATGTGCCATTTCCTGATGTATCTTTTTACTGTAACCAAAAGGTGTATCAAAAGATTGCGGAAACTTTGGCCATTTTGGGTTATGAGTTGTGAATCGTGTTGTCTTCTCAGGTCGGTTCGCCAACTAGAAAAGAAGCGCAAACAAAGCCCCATTACAATGCATAATCACTGTACCTACAAGACATCATAAATAAGTAACAATGGAAATGAAATTGGTTATTCTCATAATGTTATCTGGGTTCAGATTCAGGTAAGATCATTGATAGGTTCGCAACAATTATAGATAACAAACTCTGCCTATAAGCGTATTAATAAAACAAATCGCAAAATACGGTTCTTAAAACTAAGTTGTTCATAAAACAAGTCGCACCAGTACCAAGATGCATGCTGCAAATTATAGAACGCTTTTATTTTGTTAGAGGCATTTTATTTATAGCATGAAAGAAGAACCAAAAAAACACTCCAGAATGAATACCGATCGCAAGCTTGTGTAAAAAGCACATGGTATTTAATGTCCCTAAAGAATGCAGATATGTAAACAAAATAATGTCATTTTTCCAATTGTCAATACATGGTCCAACAAGATATACAATATGAGTTATAGATGTCTGAATGAAATCTTGAATGAGAAAGTCACTAAAATGTATCGTTTTAATTCCTTCCCTAGGGTACTACCAAACGAAAAAAAAAACATCCTAAAGGTAACAACAACGAAGAACGCCCTTAAGGTTAAGCGGAGGCATGCAGTTGCTTGTGCAAAAACTCGTGCTCTTCCATCTCCAGCAGATAACGTGCAGATGACTTTACATCTACAGATGAAGAATTCTGTCCCAAACATAGTCTTTCCGATGCTGGCGGCACCCCCATGGATTCAGAAAGACTTAATGGCAGCAAGGTGGTAATAAAATTCGAGGGGAGGGTTTCCAGCTAACTGCTCATCTCCCAAACTCTAATAGAGACAAAGTTGAGGTGGTGAAATAAGTGTAATTTAATTATTTTCAGTGTGAATCATAATGTTAGACCTTAAAAGACAATTATCAGAGAAATAGACTCAAAAGACATACCAACAGCGATTATTTCCGCTGTTTTATGGCATTCTTTAGGTCTAGTTGAATAAAGCTTATTTGACTACTCAAGAGTGTTTTTTTATTTATTAGTAATTCCCTTTAATATCATAGCTTAAGCATTTATTGTAAGAAGAAGCCTGTTACCAAGCATCAAATTCCAACAGAAAAAAAATCTAAAGTCAACTGAATATGCTCAATACTTTAATTATTGGTGCATCCTTAATTTCGTCAATCGTATTTTATTATTTTAATTATTCCAGTAGATTAATGTTCTGCCCCCAGATGGAGCAAGGAAATGTAATGTTCAAAGTAAAAGGGTTGGTGATTGACATTAAAGCGGAAAAAAAAATTTTTAGTGATTCTATGAGGACATAAAATAATTTATTTAATTATTTATTTGATATATTTTTGTCAAAATAATTTGGTGACATCATCTAGTTTAAGTCACTATTATATTTAATTTATTTTAATTTAAATCTTCTTGTTTCATCACGAGTTATTTTTTTTGTTTGCAAAATCGTTTTAAGGTTTCTACCCCTATCTTCAAATGCAAAAGAGAAGGTCCCTTATCTTAATTGGGCTGACCCACTTTAAATTCCAGGGGGACAAAGATGAGTTACGTGACCTCATAACAGAATTCTTAAGTGAACACAAGAAAGAAAAAAAATATATCTAGCAGTTCAAATAACTTTATTGTGCTTTTTTTAGTAATTACGTGTTCTAATGTAATAAATACTGGTTTCTGGATTTATATAAATAAATTAGATTATCTAAAATACTCATGGCCTTGTAATTCAACAGGTAATCAGGTCTCCTCGCAAGGATTCAAGGCCCCTTATTGCCCGTTAACCGGTCGTCTTAAAACTCTCTCGAGTGATTATCCTCAATGCAGAACTTTGTTTTTAACTAATCAGCTGGTCTCTGCTCGTATAAGACGAAGGCTGTGAAAAAGAAAGAAAGAAAGAATTCAACAGGTAACTTGTGATTTACGTTATTCACTTATCATTGGTGGAAAATAAATTTTTCCAGAGAAAAATCATTTCAGAAAAATTCTGAAATTATATTTAAAATTCTAAACAGAATTAATTATATATAATACGAAAATTTCAGCAGTGTGGTGTTAATATTCTATTTTTCCTATTGCATCATTAATATTCACTGCACAATCACTCTACCGGTCAGGCAGATAGAATCATTTCAGTTGAGTGATCACAGGTGATAGGTAGTGTGGGCAGAGCCGAGGTCCTCTTCAATGGTAATTAACGAAATTTTCTTTTTTTTTCGCGATTAAAAAAAACGCGTTTAAATAGCAGTAACGTTTATAATTATCCAGATAGTATTTAAAGTAAATTTCATATAGTATAGAAGAGTTTAGATTAGGGTAATTCAACAGTTAGATCGATTCCGGGGCTGTGTCTTGCCGAAGATCACGTGGCTTTTTTTGTGTAAAAATTTATGTTAATAATATGTTTCCTCCTATATCATTCTGTTAATATGAGGTTTGTATAATATATAATGCGTTTTGTAGTTAAGATATCTTTCAATAACATCGATTTAAGCTATTTCATGTTAACTTCTTTGTTTAATATGTGCGGAAATTAAAACTTGCATTTAGTAACGAAATTTTAATTTTTAAATATAATAAATGATTATTAAATAATGAATACCCATTTAAGAAGATACATCTGCATGAATTAATGAATTATATCGTAAAAATATCGATGAAACAGGCTAAATGTTGTAACGCACGTGCAAGCTAACAATATTAGTAATCCCGGTTAATCTTCGGTATCTGCACAATCGCGCGATGGCTTTGCTTTTATCGCATTTGTTCAATTCAATTGTTGCTCCTGCGTTTTTTTCTCCTTTCAAATTCGATTGTTGGGTGATTTTATGGCTGTGGTGTTTCTTATGTTTGGCGCGAAGTGATATCACATATTTGGTGTTTCTGGTAGCGGACTTTTATTGTCTTTGGTTGTGAAGTGGCTTGTTTCTGGATTTAGGCGTTGGAAGGCGTGTTTTTGCCTTTTTTTTCCCGTCGTGCTGTATCTGTTGTCATCGCAACCACACATAATTAGCATATCGCGGTGGTTCGAGCTATTTGTGGATTTCTGATTTTCTTCTTGCTTTCTGGATGATTAGCCATTGTCGAAAGGAACCATGTCTTAAAGGTAAGCCAGCATTTTTTGAGTGTTCTGGTTTTGGGTTAACTTAGGTTTAACCATAAAATGAGTTCCCGTAACTTTCTGGCAGCCATTTCTGTGACCACTAAAAATACGGATCATTAGCCTCTTGTAACCGGCCAAGGGGAAACCAACTGCCCCCTGTAACCAAATAGGTTGGGGTATATATCAATTATTTATCCCCGGAGTAACGAAAAACAGTGACCAATGAGCCTCATTGAATGAGGCCCGCAGGGCCGACGTGAGGCGCAAAGCGCCGAGAGTGGTAAAATTTTGTTAAATTTAAAGGTAGCTTTTCCCACAGATTAAGGAGAAAACATTAAAAATTTGTTTTTCTCTTTAATCTGTGGTTTTTTTCCTTAGATAACCTCTTTCAATATACGGTGGGTCGTTCATCACTGAAACTACTTTTAGACTTGGTCACATAAGTTGCGATTTGACTCGCGGTTGCGATTTTGCAGATATCAAAAATTTACCGTAATCCCTATTTATTTTATGCCATCCGTTGCTTGAAACTGCTTAATCTGCATCAATATTGCCTTAGCATAATGTTTTCCTGGTGTTCAATGATTAAAAAGCAGATTTTTCTTCATAATTAGAAGCTTTGTCTGGTTTTAGCTTGTCAGAGAAAAAATTTTTTTTGTAACCATGTGATTCATGCTAGTGTGCCTTTTTGCCTTAATAAATGATTTCAATGCTTAGATATATGTTTAATATTTATAAATATAGTTAAAGAATTCCAATATAGGTAGAATAAAACTTTTTTGTAGACTCAGTATTTAATAGATAGATAAAATAAGGTTGGAATCGAAAATACTCGATAGTCTTGGAGCTTTAGTACTAGCATAAGTATATAATAAGAAAAATAACCTTTAATATTTTAGTAAATATGTATTATCATGATTATAGCATCTTATTGTAGTAATTAAAACAATGCTATGTAGTAAGAATATTTTAAATCTTAACAGAACAATTTTTCTAATTCGATTCCTATCATTGCTTTTAATCTCAAGGATGGAAGTAGGGGGTTATGCCCTCTGGTTATAACGATCTTTTTTAAGTGTTCTTTATCTTAATATAACCAAATATTTTGCTATTTATCGAATAAAAAAACCACTGCCCATTATTCCATGCTCAGACATCCAATTTATATCAAGTAATGGAAAGTATCATTAAGAAATATACCATATATTCATATACATTTACTTTTTTTGTTTGTTGGACCAAGTGTGGCTGCTGTTCACAACAAGGTAGCTTTGTAGCTTTAAACAATGTTGGCAATAGAAATGAATTCTATTTTATCAGCTTAAACAATCCACTAAAATTTCCTTTAACCATTAAATAGATGCAAGCTAAGTTGTTTTATTTCCAGGGATACTTTTGAATGAAACAATTTATAAACTTCCTACCTTAGGGTAAATTTTCTCCTGCTTATGATTAAACACAAAGGAATCGAAATGTTATTAGTAAAATGATTAATTCTGGATCCAGCTTTTTAATAAATTCGACCTCATATTGAATAAATTCTCCCAAATTTTAACTAGTTGTTCAAAATAATTCACTAACGCTAGGAACTGTTTGTAGGGCTCCTGGTGAAAAAATTCATATAATTATCACTTAGACTGACATAACAATTTAACATATAATGTTTATTCAATAGTTAACAAATGTACATAAAACAATTTTGTATGGAAGTTAATGCAAATGATAATGATAATTTAAGATATGAATTTCAAGTTGGTCAAGCTCCAATTAAGATTCAAATAAAATAATACAATATGTAATTAAGAAATGACTTGTGGCAATTTGACTAATTATACGTTTCAATGAGTAATCAGAATTCCAAATAATAACTTAATAATTAAATTGTGTGACATACAACAGAATGACTATCAATTAAGGATTCTTTTAGACTAGACTTATAGGACAATGATCAAAAGTTCTGGGTATAACAATAATAATAAATTAGCAATAGCAATATGTAAATTAGGTAAGATATAATTCTCAATTGTTCGATTATCTAATTTATATCTCAAGAAATTCGGGTTATACTGAATTTAAGATTACACAGTGATAACAATGTTCAACAGGAACTCTAATAGTTCTATTTCTCTCGGAATGTAAATTACAAATATGGCTAATAGCTCTGAATTAATAATAAATGTAAACTACTGACTGAGTTACGTTATAATTGTCCTTCCCACTGTTTGATAGAATAATCCCTTCCCAAAATATGAATGTAATATATAAAATAGAAAGAATGAAATCATGTGAGGAATTAAAGAATTGGCCATTGAGACATTAAATTGGAAATGGGCTATACCGTGTCTTCTCAATCTGTCCGCTCTTGGATCTTTCTCGTCCTCTCTGCTGCCACAGCTTGGTAGGAGGGGGGGTCGTCCTCTTCCAACGTAGTGGCTCACAGGAAGATCGTCTCTGCCTTCTTGTAATGGATCTGGGTACTCCACGGGGCTCGGTACACATTCTTGCAACATCCCTCGCAACCATGAAATTATTGAAATTGATGATGCTGTTTCTCAGCTCAATAGAAACTCTTCAAAGCACCTTGATAACGCGAGCTAACTAAAATTCACTTGACGGCTACATTTTCATAAACTACAACTCAAGCTGGATTAATACTAATATTTTAAGCTTCCCATCTGGAATCCTAAGATTACCAGATGGAGGCCGAATTAGTATAAAATTTATGAGTAGTTCGCCGCACACTGGGCTACGGGAATCGTTACATTGCTACTGACTAAATTTTTTCACTTAGCATAACTGAACTAACAATTTCGATTTTCGATAGCCAATCAAACTTCGGCATCCACGTGATCATTCCCTGTCTCTTTTCTCTCTTTAAAATCCAAAGTTCAATCCTTACATTCATCTTTCTTGCTTTCTATCTGTTCATCCGGTTCTCCGATTCACTTGTCCTACTTTGGCCATACTATTTCGAGCCTTGAATATGATTCTAACGATCAAAACAAAGCTGTGTAAACTGACTCTTACTTTTTCCTTCTGACAAACCTTAAAACCTGGCTCCCTATTAACAACTCCTAACACTCACGCATAAAAAAAATTTAAAACAATTAATAACTTTATTTAATCTTTCTCTACATAAAAACTCTTCTAAACTTTATATAAACTCTTAACTTCTGAATCTAAATAGACAATCCTGAACGCGAATAATAAAATAGCTCATTTGCATAAATAATCTAAATATTCTATTTCTAACTAATTAATTCTCAAAACCTTACAAATACCTCCCCCTGCAAGAAAAGCCTCGCCATGAGGCGGTACCTTTACCTGAAAGCCTCTGGGCGGTCTTGCTTCTCCACAGCATCTTCCATGATGAAGCGAGACAGATCAAGTCGATGCCGGCAAGCCTACATCTCAAATGGCAACTTGTAAAATTCAAACAAGAAATCAGTTAATATAGTGTATAAAGGGCACCAATAATATGTAACTTAATTACTACTTAAATTATTATGGGCACGAAAATTTTGTGCACAACACTGGAAGTTTCCTATCACACAGTTCAAAAATTCTTAACACTCTATATAGTTCTTTCTCAATACACAGTTCACTAAAGTTCAAACACAACATAAAGTTCACTGGAATTCACTGCATACGGGAATTCAATACTATGTTAGAAAACACAAAGCAAAATATCACTTAAGAAATACTTCAAAGTACTTAATAGTTTGTGGCACAAACTTCCTTCTATATGGTGGAGATAAAGTTCTGAGGCGGGATGCTCACGTCGGCATCATCTCTTTGCTCTGGATCTCCATTAACATATTGTAATGCGGAATCGCTCCGAAGCGACCTTCAATGGCATTGTCTGCGACGAGGGGAGGTTGAAGTCCTCAACGTCAGCAGGTGTCTGGTGTCGGGCGTCTTCAGCGGTTTCCTCTTGGGTCTAGGGGTGGTTTCCTGAAAGCCAACTCATTCCAATTGTCTCGGCCAATTTTAAAATATTTTATTAAAGAATAGAAAAAGAATAGAGTATAAATGGAGTAAATGTTGTATTCCCATATATATTTTTGTTCAATGTTTGAATATGTTCGATACAATGAATAAATGGAATAATATGTGCATGTAATCTTTTACTAGTTCTAATTTTCATATAAATGTATCCGCGCGCAAAGTCGGTATTGTGTCGAGGAAAGGGGTGGTTCGAAGCTCTTAAAGAACTCTTGGACAATAGCTCAAGTACAACAATAACACATTAATAGCTAAGCACCCGCCATCCCGTCTTGTCATCTTTAGTGATCAAGGGGGTGACGTTTACTTAGTATTAAGCTAGAGAGTAGATAGGCTAACCCATAGTTTAACAAAAGAATCAGCTCTAAAATTAAAATATCAACTTAAAAGGATGTATCATTTATCTTAAGTGTGTATTGATTGCTCATATATTGTCTGGAATAAAAATGTAAACATCGTATAATCTTGTTCAATTTATCATTCGTCTAAAATTTCTGTTTCCGATAACATTTCTTTTCATTTATTTTTTTATTCAAGGAAGTTAGATTCTCCTTTCAGTGCTAATCTGGGAACAATAGTTAAAACAGGTTCCATTCACAAGGAAAAAGGGTCGACTGGGTTTGTTTAGCTTTCTCTGATTATCTAGGTCACCAGCTGGTCAAGCTTATCAAATGGAATTTCGGATATAATCTTGAAAGAAATAAATTTTGTCAAAACTGTTTCTTAAATAATAATAATCAATAAGCTCTAGAGGAGTGCGGATTTCTTCATTAAATTCCTATTTAGAACATGAATCATTATCTTAGTCTCATAATCGGAAATTTCTCTTAAAACTGAAAGAAAATTTAAACTTGAGTTGTATAAGGTCTCGATAGATGGCGTTATTTCCTGAGGCTCTTCCTGTTCGGCCTTCCATTATGTTCTCCTGCTCGGACCAGCCAAAAACAAAACAACGTATTATTCATACACTGCCATAAGGAATATTACCATCACTAATAAACGTTTCTATTAGGAATGAAGTGTTTGTTTCATGTAAACACTTTAATAATGAGAAATATATGCTTGTATAACTACAACCTCGATCTCGTGCCATGCAGCGAGTGGAGAACAAAAACTTTAAAATGAATGTATCTGCGATGTGTGCTTTGACCTACGCTATTATGACAATAGCTAAACTAATTTGTACTGGTTGTTCCAAATCGAATCTTCTTATTCTTCTTGGCTACTTCCGAATGGATACTATTTCGATCGTGCTAATGAATCGCCGGAGCACTACGAAGTCCTGCCGCGGGGTGCGGCCTCCATCACGTTTCACCGGGTTTTTTTATCAACCTCCGGGTAACAGTAACGATGGAATGCGTCCCCTTGGATCGTTTCTTCCACTCACGATATCAGCACATTCTGATGTCCAGGCATCCAAATATTTATTTACCACGAGTTAATTTCTGCTTAACTACTCTGAAAAAATATTACTGTTCCAATGCTAAAATGGTTTCTTTGAGATTTCTTAGGAATGAAGATCGGATTGGCTCAAATCTAAACGAAAAATACAACTGTTTCAATTGCATCTATACATGTTGGGAACTAATAATAAAGTTTATAACTGAACATGAAAATGGGCTAAAACTCCTCAATTTGTCTTACAAAAAAAATTCTAACTTCTTAAATATGATTCAGGGATCTTTAGCTCCTTTACGTGTGACCTCTACAATCTATCCATGTGTATACAAAGTAATAGGGTTCATCAAAGATACAAAATACTATCGCATAATTATTAATCTCTATTATTAAGTAGGTGACTTTACGGTTAAATGAAGTGTTAATGAGAATATATCTGCTAAAATACTCTCAAATGTTATAGCAATCAGTTCTTCTATTGTTCTCATAAATCTAAAGTGTGACACTTGCATTAGCAAAATTTTTATGTGTAAACAGTAAGGTTTAAGAACGAGGGTGGGGTCGCGAGTTCCACCTACGAACTTTAAACTCACTGAAAAGTTCTCTCAGCTGATTATGGGTTAGCTTTCTCTTGCTCTCCGTTACACTAACGAGGGTGGAAGAGGGGGGCGACGTCTCGCAACCTCTCTACAACGTATCGGGCCCTCTCCATAGCTGCAGTCTATGAGGAACTATTAAACATTCCACACTTCTCAGGGCCTTCAGATTTGCTTAATCCTAATTCCATATATCAATTGTATACTAAGGCCTTAAAATTATATCTCCAGGTGTATGAATCACATTTCTTCACTCGGGAAAACAATCTGTTTTGTTTCACAGTTTCTGGGTGATTGCTCGATTCTGTAATTCTTAATTTCGCTCCAACCATAAGATAATTTCTCGGGAACTACCCCTTCGACACAATACTGTGACTTATTTCTAAATTGTTTGTTAAGCTGTAACGACGCGCACACGCTCGCATGAGCAACAATATTAAATGCCAAAACTAGTCTGAAAAAACATTAATCAACTGCTTCTTCGGGATGACCATGAAAAAGGCATCAATTATAATTCAACTCCTCAAAAAAAATTGTTATACATATTACCATGTCCAAGTCGCTACCTCCCAAAAGTTTGCACATGTATCCCACCAACCTTAGTAGTAGGTAACAAGCAACTCCAGAAGGCAACGGCTTCCATGTTTAACTAAACAGTTTAATTTTCTAATGATTAATATCACAAAATGTTGCTATTACTTCTGTGCTACAATATCTACATCACTAAATATTCCATAGTCATAAACATCAGCTCTCGGGAATCAATACGATTCAAAGTCAAACCAAGGGCTATAATAATGCTAATCATAAGGTAAGTTTCTCATAATGTAAATAAAAAACTACAACTACTGTTCTGAGACACTACTGCTCTACTCATTAATTCTGCGCATTATCCCTGGGTAAAACCTAAATGCTCGCAGACTATGGCTCTAATTATCTTACAGATAAGTTCTGAGAGGGGAGGGGTACCAACAGTCTCCGTAGAGGCTGGGGTGGAAAGGGTTTCTATCAGGGCAGCAACTTCACGGCGTTCGCCGGAGCTCGGTACTGGGTTGTCTTCATTCAGACGAACTTTTTCCCTTTCCACGGGTGCTGGTTGTCTCAATAACTCGTCAATAACGTTAGTGTCATCTCCGGGTGGGATTCTTTCTAACAGTTCAGCGGTTCGTTTATCTTGAACAGACGGCAAAACCCACAGCACTTCGGGTACGCTTCCTCTCGAACGCAACATATACGGATGGGAGGAGGGTGCATTTACTGCTCTCCCGGCCTCATTGCTTCCTCCTGGGACAGGTGGTGGCCTCGCGGGCTCCACGTTCGGCTCGGCTTCTGACATCGCATAGGGCGGTAGGAACGAATCCTCTTCGGTACAAGTCGACGGTGCCTGAGGCTCGGGTGGCGCGGCTACTGAGCTCGGACTTGTCTTTCCCTGCGATGTGGCTCTTGGGGCAGGTCTCCTATGTTCGGCTTTATTTGGTTTGCATGGACGACCTTAGTTTTTCCCGTTTTCACATGTTTGATCAAAAAATTAACTAGGGAGTACTGGTCAATGATCTGGTATGGTCCCTCATAAGTAGGGTGCAATTTCTTTACCAGTCCCGGTTTAATTTGTGGGACTGCTAAATATACGAGGTCGTCAACCTTAAATGAATAAGGCTTGTGACGCTTATCGTGATATTCTTTTCTTGTCCTGTTCTTCTCGAATTTTGTCCACAAGATCGAACGCATTCTTGATGCGAGCTTCAATTTCGCATCCGTAATTTTTGTCAACGCCATAATATGGTCTTCTCGGGGCGGTGATGATATCGCCAGGGAGGATGGGATCTCTCCTATAGAATAACAGAAATGGGCTTTCTCCTAATGACGAGTGTGGACTCGTGTTATACGCAAACATACAAAACGATAGCCATGTCGGCCAGTCTCTTTGACTTTTTTCTATGTAATGACGTATCATCTGTATAAAGATTTTGTTTAGTATTTCGACAATTCCGTTTCCGGCGGGATGATATGCAGTGGTGAACAGTTTCTTAATACCCAAAATCTTGCAAACTTCTCGTAGAAGTTCAGAAATAAAATTAGATCCTCGGTCGGTGAATAGTTGGATTGGAATAGAATGACGATTAAAAACACTGGTGACTAATGCCTTAGCCACTGTTTTCGCAGTTTGATCCATCAATGGAACAGCTTCCGAATATCTCGAATAATGGTCTGTGACCACTAAAATATACTTATAACCTTCATAAGAAGTTGTAATCGGTCCCAAAATGTCGGCGGCAATACGGTAGAATGGATGTTTTACTGGTGGGAAACTTTGTAACGGCTGTTCTTTACGTTTAGGTCGAGCTGCATGAAGCTGACAACTTTCACATTCAGCACAATATTTCTGAATATCTACTCGCATAGTTGGCCAATAATATTGTTTGTCAATTTTGACTCGCATCTTCTTTGATCTGATGTGTCCACTGGATGGTATATCGTGAAAAAGATACAAAACGTGGTTTCTTAAACTATTCGGAATGACAACTTGCTCCCATATCTCCTTTCCATCTTGTGATCTTTTTATATGGTACAATACGTCTTCATCATCCATGAAAAAGTTTTCTGCCTTGTCTGGCCACTCGGGAGGGGATGGTTTCACGCCAATGCCCTTGAAATAGTCTCGAATCCCTCTCCACTCCTTCTCTAACTGCAGGTCCCTGGCTATTTCCTGCTTACATATCAGCGGCTCGTATTCTGCCACTGCTGAGATAGGAACTCGTGAGAGGCCATCGGCATTTGTGTTTTTAATGCCAGGTTTATGTACAATGTCAAAATTAAATTCGGATAACGACAACGCCCAGCGGGCAAGTTTCGATGACGGGTCTCTGAGATTGAATAGCCACGAAAGAGGACTATGATCGGTTTGTAATGTGAATCTTTATATCGTACAAATACACTCTAAATTGCTTAACGGCATACACTACTCCCAAACATTCTTTTTCGATCACCGAATAATTCAGTTCACTCTTTTTTAACAAACGACTGCAATACGCAATAGGGTGTTCCTTTCCACCGAAGCGCTGGGATAATACTGCACCTAACGCATACGAGCTAGCATCTGTTGCGACTATGAATGGTTTAGAAAAATCCGGACTTTTTAATATTGGTGCTGAAACTATGAGTTGCTTAAGGTTTAGGAATGCTTTCTCTACTTCATCTGACCAAATGAAAAGTGTGTCTAATTTAGTTAATTCAGTTAATGGCTTTGCAATGGCACTGAAAGATTTCACATGTCTCCTGTAATAATTTGCGAATCCCAAGAAAGATTGAATTTCTTTAACATTCTTTGGCCTGGGGAAGTTTTTTACAGCTGTTATTTTTTCTGGATCAGGAGCAATACCATGCTCCGAGACAACATGACCTAAGAATTCACCTTCGTCATTGAGAAATTGACACTTACGAGGTTTGAGTTTGCGATTTGCTTCCTGTAACCTTATAAACAACATCTTTAAACTGTCTAAATGTTCAGCGAATGTCTCATTAAATGTAATGAAGTCATCTAAGTAACAGAGAATACGGTCCTGTAGACCTCTGACTATGAAATTGGCGGCTCTTTCCATAGCGCTGGTGAATTGTGTAAACCCATAGGCAATCGCTTAAACTGAAATTTGGCGTCCGGGGTTCTGAACGGTGTTTTGGCGGATCACTAATTTCAAGTTGAAAATAGCCTTGATTCGCATCTAATACACTGAAATATTTCGCCTTTCCTAGCTGACTCAACGTTTCATTCACGTTGGGTAAAGGGAACGAGTCAACAGTTGTAACTTTGTTCAATCTACGATAGTCCACAACGAATCGATAAGACCCATCTTTTTTCTATACTAATAAAGCTGGTGCATTCCAAGGACTAGAGCTGGGTTCAATGACCTGATGTTTTAACAAGTTATCTATCATTTCCTTCATGATACCTCTCTGCGAATAAGGAATTCTGTATGGTGGCTGAGCTACAGGGGGGGATGACCCAGTATCAATCCTGTGGTGTTCGATCTTACAGCATCCCAGGTCCCACTCATGATGCGCCATTAAATTCATACAACAGGTTTTCCAATGGTATTCTTTTGTCAGGTGTTAAATGATCTAAATGGAATAATTTCATAAATGCTTCTTTTGTTAATTTAGTTTCTTTACCTTCTTCTATGGAGGAACTTAATTCCACCTTCTCCTCATCTGCCTCGCTCAGATGCCCAATGGTTTTATTTGCCAGTATTGTAATGGTCTCTCCTGAATAATTCAATATTCGAATTGGGATCGTATCCCTTTGCAATACTTTGACTAGTACCTTTGCTGCTAACAACCCTGACTCTGAAAGATCTTTTGGCTCCAACACTCCTATGTGCTCTTTATACTCTTGACTCGCCAGGGGGAATGGAAATTTTACTTTTACTACGAACAGGAACGGTATCCATAAATGCTCTGATGTTTGTAATCTCCGAGGCGCCAGCCCTACAATCTATTCTCAATGGAATACCCACGAATGGGGTGTCCGCATCTCTCGCCTGTAACAATCTATCGTGAAAATTGATGACAAATCCATATTTGGAGAGTGCATCTCTGCCTAATATAGCTTGATACGGTATTTCTTTTCTTCTCTGCCAAATATAACATTTTAACACATACTCTTTGTTACCAAATTTGAATTTAATTGAATATATTCCAGTAGTGGGGAAGTTATGCCCCGTTACTCCAAACAACTTTATAGCGGGTTCTCTAACCTCGGTAACTTTATACCCCAATTCAATTATTTTTTGTAATTCATCCTCACCTATCAACCAGGAATTTTGCTTTCACCTCTCCCAATGTGCCTTCAATCATTAATTCTCCGGGATCCTCCGAAATATGTGCCATCTGTAACGTTTCTCCTACATCCGTTTCCTTCTCTTCCTTTCCTTGGGGAGGAGGGCTGATCGCACGCTCGTGTGTCTGAGTCGCCTGCGATTTTACTAACAGAATGTTCTTCTTTGGTAATTTGTTTCCCCCTTTTTGCTCTTTTTGTAACCTTTCCTTGCAATAACGGAACGAATGCCCTTCTTTTGAACAATAATAACAGTTTACTCTGTGAAACACTTTATTTACGCAATCCTTTCTTTTATGCCCTTTTAAATGGCAATTACAGCAGATGATCTCTACACGCTTTGTTCGCATGCCTAGCCCTCGATCTGCGGTCGAACCTCGGCCTAATTGCAGCGGATTTCTCCGTGCGGGCGGTCGGTAATACTCGCTTGGCCTTCTTTCGCTTACAGTGCGCTCTCGATAGGTATTCTTGCTTTCTTTTCTACGCAATCAGTACTCTATGCGCCTACTGATTTGTTCCTCTGCTTCTGGGCTCAATGACCCAATGGCTTCTTTCTCAACTGGATGGAAAACATAACCTTCTAAACCCCATTTCTTAACAATTTCCTCTTCTTCCTCCGCTTGTTCTATTGCTTGTTTCAAATTCTCTGGTTTCTTAAACATAACTCTTCTTACTGGTGGCAACAATCCTTCTACAAAATAATCTAAAATTTTTTCCTCTAAGATTTCTTGAGCATATGCACGCTTTGTTTCTACTAGCGCTCCCTCTCCTACTATCTTATGTTTTGTTTTATTTCCTACACTCTGTACCCGGGTCGCATACAGGCGGACTGATTCTTGTACACCTTGTTTACATTCTCTAAATAATCTTTCATTTTCTCCTCTAAACTCCTTTCCAAATCGCTCTTTCAATGCTCTTCTCAATGCTTCATAAGTATCTACTGATTTCATCTCTCCATCTTCCCTACAATAGAAATGTGCATCCCCTATTAGCTTAATTTTAGCAATATGGAATTTAGCAACTGGTGTCCAATTCATGACCTTTCCAACTTCATCTATTCGAAAAAAAATTCCTCTGGATCCGTAGATCCATCATATATCTTTATTTCGCCTGTTAGCGCAAATGACTGCAACACAGGGGCTTGATTCATCTTGACTTATTTTGTTAGCTTATCTCTAGTATAATAATTTACCAATAGTGCCTTTCTTTCGTCTCAGGTCTTAATTTTGCTTTAATAATTACTTCACAATTTGTAGGCATGTAATTATTGCAACTATTATGCCTATGTAAATACTCTTATTTGAATCTGCCTAATTAAATCGCTACAATATCCTGATATCCTGCTATCCTGTCGACTGCGCCAATTTATGTAGGGTTCCTGGGGATAATATTCATAGAGTTATGATCGAGTAACTTATTATAATTATGTTAGGTAAAGACTGTGCCAGTGAATTATACTATTCACAAAGTTTATGATAATTTGAGGTTTATCCTACTTACATAAAAGATACCTCCATTTAAACAGGCCCGGCCTAGAGGAAAGAATAGGCACTTAGACTGACTTAAAAATTTAACATATAATATTTATTAAATAGTTAACAAATGTACATAAAACAATATTGTATGGAAGGTAATGCAAATGATAATGATAATTTAAGATATGAATTTCAACTTGGTCAAGCTCCAATTAAGATTCAAATAAAATAATACAATTTGTAATTAAGAAATGACTTGTGGCAATTTAACTAATTATACGTTTCAATGAGTAATCACAATTCCAAATAATAACTTAATAATTAAATTGTGTGACATACAACAGAATGACTATCAATTAAGGATTCTTTTAGACTAGACTTATAGGACAATGATCAAAAGTTCTGGGTATAACACTAATAATAAATTAGCAATAGCAATATGTAAATTAGGTAAGATAAAATTCTCAATTGTTCGATTATCTAATTTATATCTCAAGTAATTCGGGTTATACTGAATTTAAGATTACACAGTGATAACAATGTTCAAAAGGAATTCTATTAGTTCTATTTCTCTCGGAATGTAAATTACAAATATGGCTTTAATAGCTCCGAATTAATAATGAATGTAAACTACTGACTGAGTTACGTTATAATTGTCCTTCCCACTGTTTGATAGAATAATCCCTTCCCAAAATATGAATGTAATATATAAAATAGAAAGAATGAAATCATGTGAGGAATTAAAGAATTGGCCATTGAGACATTAAATTGGAAATGGGCTATACTGTGTCTTCTCAATCTGTCCGCTCTTGGATCTTTCTCGTCCTCTCTGCTACCAGAGCTTGACGGGAGTGGGGGTCGTCCTCTTCTAACGGAGTGGCTCACAGGAAGAACGTCTCTGGCTTCTTGTACTGGATCTGGGTATTCCATGGGGCTCGGTACACATTCTTGCAACATCCCTCGCAACCATGAAATTATTGAAATTGATGACGCTGGTTCTCAGCTCGATAGAAACTCTTCAAAGCCCCTCGATAACGTGAGCTAACTAAATTTCACTTGACGGCTACATTTTCATAAACTACAACTCAAACTGGATTAATACTAATATTTTAAACTTCCCATCTGGAATCCTAAGATTACCAGATGGAGGCCGAATTAGTATAAAATTTATGAGTAGTTCGCCGCACACTGGGCTACGGGAATCGTTACATCAATCCTTACATTCATCTTTCTTGCTTTCTATTTGTTCATCCGGTTCTCCGATTCACTTGTCCTACTTTGGCCATACTATTTCGAACCTTGAATATGATTCTAACGATCAAAACAAAGCTGTGTAAACTGACTCTTACTTTTTCTATCTGACAAACTTTAAAACTTGGCTCCCTATTAACAACTCCTAACACCCACGCATAAAAAATATTTAAAACAATTAATAACTTTATTTAATCTTTCTCTACATAAAAACTCTTCTAAACTTTATATAAACTCTTAACTTCTGAATCTAAATAGACAACCCTGAACGCGAATAATAAAATAGCTCATTTGCATAAATAATCTAAATATTCTAATTCTAACTAATTAATTCTCAAAACTTTACATGTTTAGACTACATTTTGGCTTAGACTTTTAAACAGTGCAATTGAAAAATCGAATTAAAGGTTGATAGTTCAGTAAGTTTATCAGATATTATGAAAGTGAATGCTGTTCAATTCTAAATAAATTAGAGGCTCCCTTTCAATGTTGCATGAAGATAAATCATTGCAATTTATAGAAATAGAGTTGTCTGTTTTGACTCTACTCTATTATACTGAAATAGCTATTAACTAACTCGTCGGTGCATTAGCTGGAACAGAATTAAAGCTGCAAAAACATTGAACCTCTTCACCACAGCATACTGGTGCTTGCATGGTTCACATTCACACCGATTTTACAAGAGCAAATAGCCAAGTTCATATTAACCTAGAATAAATAATAAATAAATAATAAGGTATAATTAAACTGGTCTAAACTATTTAAAGAAAATTCCTACCAACTTGAAATGTTCTTTTTGAATGTTCATCGTGTACTTCAAATGCATTTGCAGATAGCTGTTTTACCATCAATGGCTCAGTTACGCTGTCAGGTGGGTGCACTTTCTTCAGCCAATGAATCGTCAGTCACGAAGAGTTTTGGTTCTTTTTCGCCACGTCCAACAAATCCATTTGTGCTCTATAAATCCTTCAACATATTCAATCCATTTTCAACGGCAAGTTGAATTTTGGATGTAGTAAGAATCATTCCTAAAAGTAACCAACCAGCACAAGAGTGTCTAAATATGAAAAGAACTCTATTGTTGAATCTGCTCATGCCACCAGATGAATCCATACAAGGCATAAGTTCATGAACTTTAAGCATTAATGGGATAAACATAGTAATAACTGTTTGTGATTGTACTTTTTTCATTTGTATTCTTGGAAGACTGTTCCTTGTTACATACTATCTTCGCTGCCAAAATTGTATCCAGTGGATCACCTGACAATACTTGGCCAAGACTTCATTAAATTTGATGCAAAAAAGACTCCTTCTTAATCTATGAAACAAATTTTCATTCCAAGAACAAAAATATACTTTACCTCTTAGCCTTTTTATAGTCAGGACATACTGCTCTATCATCTGCATGAATAAAGTAAATTCCACCATATTCAATTTGCATATCATGCGTATGGACTCTTAAATGCTGCAGCTGGAGTATGTGTCTTGTATAACTCCATGAACTTATCCTTGGTGGTTGAATAACTTACTTACTTTTCAAACCCACTTATCCGTTAGGATAGCAGGGGCAGCAGCTCCATTGAGGATCTCCAGTGATCGCGATCTTCTACCATCAGGCACATGTCCTCCCTGGTAATACCCAGGCGACTCGAACCCAGAATCTCCATGTAGTCTAGTCACCTGGTTCTAGGCCGACCCCTTGGTCTCTTACCCACCGGCTAGGAAAATAACAACTGCCTAGGAAGGCCAGTTTGCGGCATCCGTATAAAGTGGCCATACCAGCACAACTGAGATCTTTTAATGCGGAGAAGTAGCGGCTCAACACCTAAAGACTCCCTAATTGTGCTGCTGTGCACTCTATCTAGTAGGGTAACACCTGCTACACCTCTCAGAAATCTCATTTTGGCCGTTTGTACCCGCGATCGCACTCTTATGGTCATTAGCCAAACCTCATGACCATAGGTGAGAATGGGGACAAAGATAGATTTGAAGATGGAGAGCTTGAATAAACATCACAAAATCTCAATACATCTGCTGCGAAGACTTGACGGTTGTGTTCATGGTGTATGGTGGCAATTGTTGGATATTCTGGTAGATGAGAATTCTTGTACTTGAGTACAAAATAGCCTATAAAAAACTCATACGATGTAACATATTTTAATTTGTGTATCTACCTGCTTTTTTATTTGGCAATAATTTCTTCTATGTGACAGTCATTGTTGCACTAAAGCCAGAATATTTTTTATGTGGTTTCTCTGTATCAGTTGCGACTTTAATGTTGCTACTCTGGCAGTGTTATTTTGCCTGGAAAAAGCATATGTGAAAGAACTGTAGTGTAATGACAAGTGGAATAAATCAACAATACAATTTTAATAATGTACGCAATATAAATTTTTAATTCCTTTTGATCGTCGAGAACAGTGAGTCTTCCTGCCTCTCCATGTAACATAAGATGAGCACGAGAATGAACCAACAAACTGCTCAAGTTCGTGGCACAGTTGTCAGTTTCAGGCTCAACTAACGGAAATGAGATTGAAAACCGTTTGTTATTGTTAGCGAACACACATGAGTGATTGGAACGACATCACTTGGAAGCAATTTCTGTTATAATAATAGGTATTAAATTATTATCCAAGATTCTACGCAATACAAATTAGCATTACTTTTAACTACTCATTTTTAAGCAGGGTGTATCCTTTATTACAGGGGAGCGACACATCCAAGGGAGCGACACATCGTCTTCTCACTAGTCTTCTCAGCATTGTCTTTAGATAGAAGGAAGTCATTCAACTCCCGCCATCTTCCATGGTTTAGAGAAGCTAAGGAAGTTAGGCACGCTAGAAGGCAGAGGTCGCAATGGACTTTCTGCGATATATGCGGCACCTAGTGTGACCTGGATTTCATAACTTGTATATTTATTTTATTTATTTAATTGATGCCCAAAATTAATAGTGAGCTATGTAATGCACTCAATAGTTGGTTTATCAATTATTTAAAAAAATGTGTAGAATACTATAATTTCGGCACTATTATGTCAATAATTCCGGCTGCATGCAAACTGAAAATGAAACTAAAGTTTCTAACTCAGGATAGGGCATGCGTTAGTCCGATTTACTGACCTATATAAATAACTATAATAACATATAAATAACTGGATGGCGCATCCCTTATTAAGAGGACTAAAAAGAGTGATGCCACTAGACACCACATTGGTAGGGGCAATAGTTTAAACTTTTGTGTCATTTTTATTCGAGATTATTCCAATATAATTAATTTGATGGAAAAATTTAAATTAAAACTTTTACTAACATAATTAATACTATCTTTTTGGTTTGGCAGAGTATAGAGTAAATAATAATTATGAAACAGTGACTGCTTAATCAAACCTTACACTCATTAAAGATTTGATTTAAAGTATTTAAATGCTTATTTTTAATTAATTAACATTTTACTTTGACCAATTATTAAGTTTAATTTCTGTACCTTTAAATGCTCTGTTTCTGGCAATAAAATTAGATTTCTTAGTTTTGATATAACCCCAAGAATACCTGACATTGCTTACGATGGGCGTTTCCACTGATGAAATGTACTGGTTGTAACAAATTTTAGTAAGAGCTTAGTCTCTTATTCGATGAGAAGATTTGTATTTACAATGAGCATCTTTCTTTTCACAAATTGATTTTCTTAACTCTGGTGTGAACCATCTTGGAAAAGTGTTAATCATGTTACAGATTCTCTTTCTGGGAACAAGTTCATTAATTATAGAATATAGCAGCCCATAGAAGTGATCAACGGCTGCTTGCAAGTCAAGCTGATCAAGTCAAGTCAGGCTGACCAGTCAATATTGCTTAAAACTCTATTAAGATAATCGTAGTCTGCATTTTTAAAATCAAAGGAGTAGAAGTCATATTGAATAGATGGACATGAGTAACTCCATATATGGATAACTCCATATTAATAAACATTATATGGATAACTCCATATAAGGGGGGGGGGGTGAAAATCGGCTGTGATTGAAGTTTCAACTAAAGAGGTAGATAGAATAAGGTCTAATATTACGTCGTTACTATTTACTGAGTGATTGTATTGAGTTATGTTTAAGAAGTATAACATATCTATTAGCATGTTACCTTGCAAGGACATTGAATTCCAGTCGAAAAGATCACTATTGGACAACAAAATGGAGTTAGTTCACGTAAGTTGTAGTCACCTAAGACACAAATCTCAGATGTAGGGTAAAAAGAAGCAACTCTCTCGATCTCGTTCAAATGTACTTCATAGATGGAAGGCGGTGAACAGGGGGGAATATAAGTAGCACATCATATGACGTAGGAAGAGTTGTCCAGGTAAAGAATTACAAAGAGATGTTCCACTTGTTGAACATGGGAAGTAATAGGCATGGAGGAAAACTTTTTATTAATGGCAATGAGCACGCCGCCACCTGAGGTTTTTCCACTAGTTGATCGGTTCCTGTCGTAACGGTAGACATTGTAGGAGGTCAGGCCAAGTTCAGCGTTGCTTATATCAGGTAACAGGTTTGTCTCTGTAAAGCAGACGACGTCAAAAGAATGTGAGTGAATATTATTAGAGAGGTCCACAAGTTTAGATCTAAGGCCGTTCACATTTTGATAGTAGAAGGAGATTTTTTAGTTTTTTGTTTCCGATTCCACAATTCTGGGGCAGCCGTTGATGTACTTTATAGTCAAGTTCATTTCACTGTTTTTTGTTTGACGATCGGAAAGTTCAGCGCGAAGGGAGAGTAAATGATCACTTTCCATTTTTGTTTTGTCTGAGGATACGTTGACTTTATAAAGTGTGGCAATCGTTCTCCTTTGTCTTAGAACAGACAGGGCATCAGCTTTCGATGGTAGTGTAACTTTCAGGGGTCTCACCTTTCCCAGCATAGGTTTCCCCAGCCGAGAAGAGCAAAGTTGGTCAAATTGTGAAAGGACAGGACGTGGAAGCTTACCCAAAATGTCCACTATACGTGATTTGTCTGCTGCATTGATATTGGAATTGTCACCGCTAAGTTCCTCCATGCCAAAGAAGATGACTTGCTTTCTCTGGAGATACGGTCATTCACTTCTGCCATGATATCGTTAACGGAGGGAGAGGGAGGGTAGCTGTTATTCAGGATCGATTCTCGCAGCTCCTCAATTTCTTTTTTAAGATCGAGAATTAAGTTCTTAACGTCACTTCCTGTCGTAGATTTGCATTCCTTACATACATATAATAAGGATCCGTCCGACGAAAGAAGAGCATTAATAATTTTCCTCTCCAGATCACTACACGTGGTGTGAAGTGATCGTCGACATTTATCACATTTTATGGAATCATTTTGGTTACAGTGTTTAGTGCAGACTAAGCAAACTTTATTGTTAATAAGTGACATTTTTATCTATAGAATAGGTATCTAGTAAGATAGTCACAATGAATGAGGTTAGTCTGTAGGGAGTGTAATAATAATAATAATAATAATAATAGAAAGAAAGGAAAGGTGGGTGAAATATCCTGTTTTTATGAAAGAATAAAAAAATAATAATAATAAATAAATAAATAAATAAAAGGCAACAGGACTAAAATGAGAAGAGATAGAGGGAGAAGTCAATTATAGGAAGAAAAGGCCTTTAAAAAAAAAAAAAAAAATGTTGTCCAATCGTAGCGGGAAGGGAGATAGGCAATAGGTAGGATGGGGAAATAAATGGCGAACAACAAAGAGGATTAACAAAAGCAAGATTAGAAGAAGGGGGGGATCAAGGTCAGTAGCAAGATTAGGGGGGGGGGATTAAGGTATGGTAGCAAGGGGAAAAGGTGCTGGGCAAGGTTAGTTTAGTGTTCTTATTAAACTAAGAATAAAATAAAAATTAAAATAAAAACAATAAAAAGTAGAATAAATAAACGAAATAAATAGAAGATAAATAAGAGAGAAAAAGGAAAAGTACTGTATTGCTAAGGAATATTAGGAAATACTGTGAAGTGTTATGGAATAATATTATAATTAATAGAGAAAAAAATTATTAATAAGAAATAATAAGTAAATCTATAGAGAGATAAAAGAAAAGTTAAGAGATAAATGTTACGTTAAAAACAAGAACAGAAATAAGGACCAACGTACGGAATGAAGGCAGAATACGGTGACTTGGATAGGCGGCTGGCTTGGAATCAGCGGGGATCAGTTGGCTGCAGGTGGGGGAAAACTGGAATTGGAATGGGCAAGGGAGCGATTGGAGACCTTTCTAACCTCCACGAAATCTATTCACAATTTTTTACTTAATGTTACTTTAGAATTAAGTTAAACTTGTTATTTCTAAGATTGTTACATTCATGTTATTTTTTAAAAAAAAGATTCGTATATAATAAAATTTTACACGGAATTTACGGTTTTATTTTTAAATTTGTCTGTTAAGATTAAAATATGATAAGTTCAAACAATTATTTATAATTGTGTGATTAATCTAATAGGTCTATTTTTAATTATGGTTATAGATCATAAAATCCAAAAATGAACCAAACACTTTTGAATCCAAAGTTGAATCTCCTTATAAGCATAGAACGAGAATCAAGAGCAGTATTGCTGTAATGTTTAAGCATTATACATTTTGGCATTTCAAAGAAAAAACCATAAAAAATAATGTGTAAATAAAATGAAAAAAATTCTGATGGAATTGGATAAATAAAAATAAACAAATAAAATAATATATTTACTATAAAAATACATTAATTAAATGATAAATAAATACAAAAAATAAAATAAATAAAGCGAATAATTAATTAATTAATTAAATAAACTAGACTAAATGAATAAATAAAATAATATAAATATAAATAAAATAAAATAAATAATATAAATAAATAAAATAAATATAAAATAATATAAATACATAAATTAATAAAATAAAATCTTGCTACATAAGAATTAAATTTAATCATGGCTCTGAAGACAAATGCGTTAGCGAAAATCCAATAATATGAAACAATTCATCGTTTCAACAATGGTCTTGAGCAAGAACCATACTCCCCTCATTCTGTTAATCGAGCATTCCACTCAGGGCTCTAAATCTTGCGGTCAACAATAAGAGGAAGAGGGTTTTTTTTTCAAACAAAGCTTTTATAATGCTTTATTTAGTGGCAACAATTATGCGTAATTTTGCAACGCTAAACAATAGATTCATTTAACTCTCGCCATAACGAATTGTCCAATTGTCACAACAATCAATTCGTAGTAATGAATTTGTACCATTAGAACACGAACCAGTGAACAGATTTGAAAAAATTTTTCTTTAACATAAATTGTAATCGATCCTGTGTATGTGTGTCAAGTTTCAGCTCCCTAGCTTGTTGGCAAGTTGGTTTAATATTGATTACAAGATTTGACCTAAACAAACTGACATTGAAAGATTAAAAAAAAAGCTTTTAAATAATAGAGACAGTCGAAAAGAAGAGAAACGTTGGCGAGATAAGTCAATGTAGAAGAGACTTTAACAATGGTGGAAAAAAGAAAACAAATTTTCCATTCGTTGTTAATTCACCTCTCTGACAGCCCCTTGCATACTGGCTTAAGTGATTGATGCCTTCTAAAGCAAATGCATGTGAGACTAACGAGATAAGTGTTGAAAGTTTTTCTTTACATAACAAAATAAAAACCAACTTACCTTAACTGTGGATAAATAATATCAATGGTAACAAAATGAGCCAAAACCGCTTTTCCACAACAATATTACACCTGGATACGTATTTCGGATGCTACGCGTCCATTTTTCAACAAGACTGCTACGTATCCAGGCGTAATAAATATTTTGTTGTGGAAAAGCGGTTTTGGGTCATTGTGTTATCATTGAAGTTTTTCTTTATTTTTAATACGTTTGAAAACTTTTAATTAATCGAATCTCTTGGAGAAATCCAGTTACCCCGACGCAATGTAATTTGGAATGGATGACGCCCTGTCTTCGAACAGGAGTCCATTCATCACGATGGTGAATCGGTGTGATGGGATAAATTATCCCGCGAGGAACCACTGCTATACTCCTTCGAATTTTTCATCGACGTTAAGTTGATGTGTGGCCCTGAGGTTGAACCGCCCAGATCCGAAATTCGAGTCGCAGAATCGACTCCAACGAGCCACGACGCTAGGATTTTCCACTCTGCTAAAGATAACGACCACAGACAAAGTAATATAGTTCCGTTATTTTTTGGGAAACCTTCCTCTGGTTAGAAGGAAAACTTTATCTTCCTGACTTCCGAAGTTGAATGTTACCTTACGATGAAAAATTTCTGTTGTGATTAGAACGGACCCTCGAGATCATTTCCTGGTTTGCTTTAAAAATAGAGTAGAGGAAAAGAAAAGAATTTTAAAACATGAAATAATACCTTAAAAAATAAAAAAAGGGGAAATAATTAATCTGGACGATTACTAAAGAAACGTTCCGGAAAACGTGGCCCGGATTAGTTGGCTGGAAAAAACGAACTTCTTCCTATCTCTTCCGATTCTTGTTTAGTGGAGTCCAAACAATTCCTACGGATATGTTTTGTCTGTTAAATTTCGCCATTGTTAGAAATGGTCGTTCCGGATGTAACCGAGCCAAGTCCATTCGCTCGAGACATGAAAATATTCCATCTTCGATTGGTCGCCTCACGAGTGGGTTCTCCACTAACATGCCCCGCGTGCTTTCTCCCTAGCCCTTCCCTTCCCCCTCATCTTGCGATGCCCTGTTTTCTCTTATGCTTCATCACTGAAGACGCTCCCTTCTTTGTTTGAGATGAGTTTGATGCCCCATCTTATTTACTTGACTTCTTAAGCTTCAATTAACCTTGACTTCTTTTATTGAAATTAGAAAGAACTATTGTTCTAAGGAAAAGGAAACTCTCATTAAAGCTTGATTCGTAGAAAAGAAACGTAATTCTCTTAACTAAGAAATATTAAGACTCTTATCAATATTAGATTTGAACTTTTGATTGATATTCGACCGACTATCGATCAGTCCCAGGATCGTTCAGTCAACTCAGTTTTCTTATAAGAAATGTAATTGCTAATGAAAATCACTTAATAATCATAAGATAAAAAACAGAATTAATTAGAAGACCTCTACTTTACGAAATAAAAGACTTATCTGATAATGTCGACTCGATAAGCCAGCGCATGACCTAAACTGAAATAGAGAGAGAAAAAGGGGGGGGGGGAGAAGAACTTTTTCTTAACTGGGGATAGTCTGAAAGTAGTCTTTCCAATATTTATTACAGTCCCTTTGTGTATTACTCACTTGATTCATCCAGAAAGTTGTAATTTATTCTTCAGAACTTACATATGACAGTTTTTTTGAGAACTGTTAATTTAATTGTTTATGATTAGCTGCAACTAAAGATTAACTGAATTTTGAAAATTGGAAACTTAATCGAAAAATTAAGAACACATATCTTATTTTTTTTTGAACTGCCCCTATTTGTCTATTACGGTTAAAGAAATAAAATTGACCACTCTTTAGCTGTGGAAGGTGCAACCAAGTCATCTCTTCTTAATTAATGAAACCGGTTCAATATTTTAATTTAGACTAAACACAGTGATCTTCCAGTAATTATTCTCGAAAAACGTAGTTTAAATGTCATAATTTTAGAGGAGACACTACACGAATAACCATTTGTAACACATGATCGACTCAGTCCGTTACAGTATCATGGGTGCTCTTAATAAACTGGCCGCTTGAGTATGGAACAGTGGTGTCAAGCAGAAGTACAAAGTGATGACTATATCAATTCGCGTTTCAGTCCAGAGCTCCCAAAATTAATCCCGTGATGAATTTGAAACAAAGACGAGCTCGTGTAAAGTGGTGCCAGGATGACTGGAGTAAGGTACTAAGCTTACTTAGTTATGAATCCATGTTCTCCTTGTCGTTTGGTCACCACTTGTTGTTTGGAGACAAGACACAAGAAGCTTAGAACAGGAACTGCCTCACAAGATCACTGAAATTTCTGCTTCAGTAATGGTATGTAAGCAAATGAAGTAGGAACGTTATGCGCCCTATATGGAATAATAAATTCTGCAATCTATTAAAAAATTATTGACAATTTCATAATCCCATCATCTGTAAATGTTTCCCATCCCACCATTATGCTGTAATTCTTTTCTCTTCCAGCAAGAAAGGATGGTGTGTTTATACATACTGCTAAATCATGCTACTCATAAGAGAGCGAATGGATTAAACGATGAAATATCTGTTACCATGGCAATATAACTTCATCAGATATTAATCCCATTAAAAATTTATGTTCGGCAAAGACACCCACAAACTAAACAGTAGCTGGTTTCGACAATCGAATATATTTAGTCTATTATTAGTTGTGAAGAATGTGCTACGTAAATGAAGGTCATCAACATGCCATACAGACGAAATCTTGAAATTAAAGTCAAAGACGAAGCTACTAAATGTTAATTTGATTGGTTTGGTTTGGTTTGTTTGGTATTAACGTCCTTTTCAACAAATATTAATTTGATGAATCGGTTTTGATTAAAGTGACTTGTGTAACTCTTTTGCATAGTTCTAATTTTTTGTGTCTATAATTGGGATTATTCTATTATATTTGTCATCTTCAATTTGTTTAATGTAAATTTTAATGTTTGAATAAACAAATGTTTGTTTTGAATAAGTCCATCATACAAGGGGAAAGTCTAAACACGTAGTCTAAAAATTCGCTGATTACTCGCCACTTAGAACGTAAAAAGCCCAACGAGAAGTGCATCTTAGAACATACAATATTACCATTCCAATTAGTCCCTCAATAAATTCATTGTTTATTACAATTTCTATAAAATTTAAAATAGATTTGTTAACGTATTTCGCAAGTTGAAAAAAATTTGACTAACCTGCACAAGTGACCGATTATAGCATCTATCTGAGATTGCGTGCATTTCCGAATACATACTTTATATTGATTACTGGGATCGCAAGGTTCTCTTCTCTTATTTAGGTTTATTACCTGAAATTCAACATAGCCATATAGTAGGAGTTAACATTCTTAATATTGGGATGGAAAGAAAATACCTTATAACCAATGAAGAAGTATTAAGTTTGCTCAGCAAACTGTGGACAAGTCTTTGCTATTGAGGAAAAAAAATCATAATAACCTGCATAAATTTCGTAAGGGTACCACTCCTTTATGTATGGAAAGTACATACATAGTCAATAAATGCAAAGATATCCTGTCACAACAAAATGAAAATATATCCTATAAAAAGTTGCCCTATGATAGATACAGAATTTCCTGAACGGACAACAATTCATCACTCCAGAGAATGTTGACCGAAAACTTACTAGATTCTTTTAATTCATGCTGCCACATTCCTACTGATCCTTTTCAAAGAGCTACCTGGACGATGAAGCGCAGAGCAATGCTCCAAACAACGAAGAATTGCCGAAGGTCCTTGGTTCGAGTTCAGACTATCGAAATTTCTTTCCTATTTTCATCAATAATGAAGAATCGATACAGTCGAACCTCGTTAATGATATTAAGGGACCATATGTTTTGACTGGGTCGTTTTGATACAGGGTCGTTGTACCTCAGACGTTATGAATCAGACAATTTATCTAGATCTTTTTGACTCGGAAGTTTTGACTGGTCGTTTTAGTTGTTTTTTTTTGTTTTTTTTTGTTTTTTTCTTTGGATCAGCCTGTTTGGATCGGGCGTTTTGACTGGGACGTTTTGACTGAGTCGATTTGAATGGGTCATTTTGAGTGGATCGTTTTGACTCGGACGTTTCAACTGAGTCGTTTTAACTGGGCCGTTTATATCGAGTCATTTTTACTGGGCCGTTTTGGCTGATATGTTTTGATTGAGACGTTTTGCAAGGGCCGTTTTGAGTGAGTCGTTTTGATTGACATGAGAGGTTTCGAGTGGTTTGTTTTGAATGGATTGTTTTGACTGGGATGTTTTAACTAGATTGTCTTGACTGAAATGTTTTAACTAGATTATCTTGACTGAGTCGTTTTGACTGGGCCGTTTTGTCTGAGTCTTTCTGTCTGTGGCGGTGATTTGACCCGAACGTTTAAAGTCAGTCGATTTTACTTGGACGTATCGACTGAATCGTTTTAACTGGGCCGTTTCGTCTTAATCATTTTAACTGGGTCATTTTGACTGCAACGTTTTGACTTGAGCTGTTTTGACTAAATTGTTTTGACTGAGCCGATTTGACTGGCTGTTTAAAAGCTTGTGCCACTATGGGTTGATGGCATGAGTGTTCCGCAACTGGACTAACTTTCACTGAGGCCCCGATCTAAACCCTACTGCACATCTCTAGGGTGAAATGGACATATAGGATACATGGTCAGCAAAAACTTCTTTATTCCGTTGCCGAACTTAATGCTGCTCTCATGGATGCATGGAAGGAAAATCCTTCGACCAACTATTAAATCCTTATGGAAAGTTCCCAGACATGTGCATGTTATTAGTGATAGAAAAGTTGGATCAGCATCCTGTGTGCACATAATTCTACAGCAAGAGGTGTCCAGATACTATAAACCACATAGTATACAGGGTGATTCAGAATGGTCGGTCAAGAATGAAACACCATGTATAGTTTGTAGCGGAAAACCACATTTTTCCTATAAACGTGGGTCCGGAAATGCATCCTTACAGAGATAA
>JAHWFO010089342.1:483-22468 GCA_023313115.1 Rhysida immarginata
TTAAGTCCTCTGCTGTTTATAATATTTATGAATGATTTGGGAATTTATTTGAAAAAATGTAATGAAGGTGGAATTGTAATAGGAAGGGAGAAAATTTTTCAATTGATGTATGCAGATGATGTGGCTTTAATGGCAGAGGACGAAGAAGAAATGGGAAGGATGCTAAAATGTGTAGAGAATTTTTTGAGAAAAAATGATTTGGTGTTAAATGTTAGTAAATCAAAAATGATGGTGTTTAAAAAGGGAGGGAAAGGCAGTATAAAAGAAAAATGGAAATGGGGAAATGAAAATATTGAAATAGTGAAAGAATTTAAATATTTAGGTATGTGGTTTACTCCTAAGAATAGTTATGGGAAACAGAAAGAAGAAATAAGTGAAAAGGCAAAATTGGCAATGAAGCAGGTGTGGTCATTGGTGAAAAGAACAAAGATGAATGAGGTTAAAATAATGATAAAGTTGTTTGATGTATTAGGTAAAGTATAGTTGAATATACAGCAGAAATATGGGGATGGGAAGAAGATAAAAGAATAGAGTATACAAAATCAATTTTTTAAATGGTTATTTGAACTGAGAAAGAGTACACCAAATTATATAATATTGACTGAAATAGGAAGAGTAAAGTTGAAGGTAAATTTGGTGAGAAAAGCTTTAAAATACGTATATTGAAAAGATTGAAGATATGCAAGAGAATAGATTGGTAAAGGTATGTTGGGAGGAAATTTAAAAAATGGCTAGAGGGGGTAAGGGTTATAGATGGATTGATAAAATAAATGAAAATATATCAGAAGATTATAGAGAGATGTGGTGGGAAGATATAAGAGTAAGAATAATTAGTTTACAAGAATTAAATGAAAAAATAATGGAGACAATTGTGGCTAAAGAATTAAAGGAAAGGATGGATAGAATAAATAATTCTGTAACATGTGGAATATACAAAAAAATTATGAAAAATTGGCAAATAGAAAGATATTTAACAATAGAAAATAATATTGGAGTAAAAATCTTATTTTTAAAGATCAGATGTGGAAATATTTTGATGGGAAATAATGTGTATGGTAGGGAGGAAGAAAGAATATGTAAAGGATGTAAAGATGTAGAAACTTTAGAGCATGTTTTATTTGAATGTAGAATGGTAGAGGAAGAGAGAAAGAAACAAGTTATAGAAAGAAAACAAAATTGGGAAAAAACTTACCTTGATGGAAACCAAATTAACTGGAAAGTATTATGTGTCATAACAGATTTTTGTAAAAAAATAGTTGATTGAAAAGAAAGATATTTTGTAAAAAGAAAATGTAAAGATCTGAAAAATGAAATGGTTAAATATTGAAATAGTAGTAAATTTGAAAAGATGTTAAATTTCTTTTGTTTAAGACTCCTCTTCCAAATATGTAATTGTATTACAATAAATGGAATAAAATAAAAAAAAAATGATCGCGAGAGCTAAGAAATGAACAAGTCCTACCGAACATGTGAAACAATTATGTGATTGTATTAAAATTGAAACGCTGCATTTTACATTAGCAAAATGCTGCAACCCTATAGAAGAGACAAGGATTTTTAGCTTAGATTAGCGTGAGCCTTGATTACAGCGGTTGTCGCCGCTGTTCACGGCTCGGATACACTAGGCTTCGTAAGGCCTGTGGGATGAGAATTATGTACACTTTTATAAATAGGCCAGGCTTTAATTTAGTCGGGAAAAAAGCACGAAAACAAATGGGGGGTACACCAATGCATCATAAGCAAAACGTATATCGGTGCTGTACTCCTCGCGAACACGCTAAGCCTAGCCCTGCCGAATTGTGTGATAACAAGTTTGTACGTTTTTGTTTTGTTAATACGACAGATTTTAATTAGATTAAAAAACTCTGAATTACAAATACCCTGAATTGTCAGATACGTAGATTTTTAGCTTGAATTAGCCTGCATGTCGAAAGTAGCGACTGACGGCGCTGTACACCGCTATTAGGCCTCGTGCGAACACCTCGACATCACCTGTGTGCAAATATGTTAGCGGGCGAGAATTTAATTAGGAGAAAAACAAAAACAAAACGATGAAAGAGCCGTGTAACCCTGACAAAGTTACACATATATCTTTGGCCAAAGACACCGTGTTTTTAAGCAAACACAAACACGTGAACAATGCAACCATGAACGAACGCGCTGAACAACAACAACGCCCCATCGTCCGCTCCGTGGCCAAGCAGCAACCACCACCACCCACGCATGAGTACACACAGGCGCTACATCTATCACCTTGCAACACATCGTAAAAGGGCAGTGACACGAACATACAACCCCATGACAAACCTTTAAAAGTAAAAATCAGTGTAATTAGACAGAAAAACAAGCTATCGAGAACACGTCATTGAGAAAGCATGCCCGAGAAGCAATGTGGACGTGAGTGCCTACCTCGGAATCACGATGCTCGCATACGCGAATGTCCTCAACTCGTGAATTGTAGTGACGTATAACGACAGCACAGTACACGTGCAGCTTTTATTAAGTAAAAATTATGAAATTCAAACTGTAAAACAAACCAACATGCTCGCGATAATGAGAACTTTACGACTTGTGACGAGTGCTGTTAAATCATCGCATGTGACCATAGCCTTAAATCGAAAACAGACTTTTTGTACTATAAAGAGTACGAAGCATATCACCCTCGTATCCTAATACCATAAGTGAACAGAAAAGTTGTATGCTGTTTGCTGTATGAGAGAGAGAGAGAGAGAGAGAGAGAGAGAGAGAGAGAGAGAGAGAGAGCGAAAACAATTTTTAGAAAACAATTTTAAACAACCTTTTGCAAACATGTATTGGTTATGTAGGAGGAGGGAGAAAGAGAGAGAGAGAGGGGGTGGGTGACTGAATATCGCGAGGTTGGGGAATCAAAGAACACGTTTATCAACCTCTGTGAGCCAAAGTTGTGCAAATTTGTATAGAGAGAGAGTCAAGTATGCCTCAGCAACTTTGAGAAATGTGAAATTTGTATTTTTATTTAACATTTAAACCAGGTTCAACCCTGAGAAGAAAAAGCACCCCTTCATGCGAGCAAAGGCAATCAGTGAGAGAGGCAAAAATGAAAAGAAAACAAATTTCAAACAGCCCAGCTTTAAAATAAGCTAAAAAATAGTGAATATGAGAGTAACCTAGTTGTGTAACCTAGTTACCTGGTTACAAATTTCATCAGGTTGTGTAACCTAGTTGTATTTATAAGCAATTATATGAGAGTTCAGAAACACCCTTTTAGACAGCATTAGTCCCTACTGAGATGCACACTTGTCAATTGAAACAATGTATCCATTAGTTGAAAATTAAAAACAAAACAATGCACCTTGAAACAGCAGTCGTAGAAGAAACTGTAAAAGAGCTTGGAAAAATTTTGGTTACCCGAAAAACAATAGTGAATTAATAATTAGGCGATCAATTTGAGGTGCCCGTATACCAACCCCTACCCATTTAGGTGGGTATTTAAGCGAGTCAACAGGTGTTCACTTGTACGACAGAATCACCTAAGTGGATTTTGCTGAGAGCATCAGGACCCCTCTTATCTGCCACACTGGTGCTGGTGCTTAGCAGGGGTACATCAGAGGATTATGAAATTAATTTTATTTCAGCCTTAGGCCACCTGAACATGGCTGCCATCACGTGATTACCTTACCATCAGAGAAGGGTGTGCACAACAAGCTGTGTCGCCCTCTGGTGTCAACCCCCCTCAAAAAAGACCACACCAAAACAGAGGACCAACGCCCAAAAAAAGACCACACCCAAAACAGAGGACCAACGCCCAAATAAAGACCACACCCAAATAAGGACCAACGCCCAAAACCGGGGAGGTGGGGTTGGTGGTCACGTGATACGAAATCTGCAGACGGATTGGTTGAATGCCTGTGACGTCAGGAAGGGGGGTGGAGGGGTGGGTGGTCACGTGACGCGAATACTGCACGCTGATTGGTTGAATTCGGGGTGCCTAGCTCATTAATATGTGCCCCGATCAAGTCCTTATCTACTAACCAGGAACCACCGATATTTTAGGTTAGAGCAGTGTAGCAGGATTCTCCCCAGGATACTTTGAAGGAGCGAGCCGATGATTTTCGTGACTAGCAGCTGATTTTTGTGCCCGCCAGGCTTATTTTGGTCCCGCCCGGCAGAATATGCGAAAAACTATTTGTCTGTTCATATTAGTGTCAGATAGTGTATAGAGAGTGGTTTAAATGAAATTTGCCAGATAGATTTGGTTAGATTAGCAGGGTTCTCCTCAACACTGCATAATTTTTGTATGCTTTTTATTCTTGTGTGCCCGAATATATCATTTTTCCATCCACCTGATAAAATCTTCTGGAGAGAACACTCGGTTAGGTTCACTATCGAGCTACAATTGCATTTATTTATTACTGGCGGACCCGGCATTGCTTCGCTAATGCTAAATCTATAAGTATAGAATAACATGTTCTGACTGACTGATCCATCCGGTAAGGAGGTGAAATAGAAAATGTAAGTTTATATTAAAATCCGTTATTTTTTAAGTTAAATCCACGATTAAATCCATGAAAATTCGTATTTGACACTTTGGTAAGAAATCAAAAAACACGTGTTTCATGATTTTAGGAAATTTACACCTTGAGGGGGTAACGTAATTAGTTTCACGAGTTTCAGCTGAGCAATGATGAAAACTATTACTTTCTATAATACAAAATTATATTTGTAATACCGGGAAAGGGTGCTAGCTGTATTTTAGATTGTGTTCTCGTTTAATTGTTTGCATAACTCAACAACGCGAATGTGCACACACGATGAGGGCACACTCTGCTAGATGGTTGCTCCGAATACATTAAAATTGTTCTGCATCTATATATAAATACGGTAACCCATATTTGTCATGTACTTTTTCCTGTGTTAACATGGAGAATACTCATGAAACATATATAAGATGGTTGGAAAGGTCCTGTGCTGTAGATGTGCACAATATATTTTGTTTGTGTATTTGTTGACATTAACACAGCTATAAAAGCGTTTCAAAAAAGTTAGTATTAAAGAACAGGTTGCACACCTTATTTCTCATGGCCATGAAGCATTGCCTTTTTATTGTTTTTTTAAAGCAAATCATTTGTTGATGTTCACTTGAAAGCAATTTAATTGTTGATTTGTTGATGTTCATTTAAAAGCATTTTAATTGTTGAAGTTCATTTGGAAAACATTGCTTGCGCGTCATTTTTAAAATTGTCAGAGAATCTTCGTATTCATGTCAAATTGCTTTGTGAAAAATTTGCTGCTTTCAATTTGTTGAGTTCATTTTTTGTTTTCTATTTAAATGACATTCACTCCAATTGTAATTCAAATTGTAGTTCAAATGAAATTTTTTATTATGTAGAAGGCAATTTAAATGCCTTGAAGAAGGACATTGACAGGACGGGGAGAGAAACGCAGTGAAAGGGAGGGACATGCCTTTAGATATGCTTTAAATATATTATCTAAATGGTAATAAGTAAGAATAAAGGTACAACAAAAACACGTATATTTTTTTTCTCAGAAATCTGATCGAATTTCGATCACAGGGGGATCCTAGTAATCTATAGATAGGAAAGACGTTTTTTTAATTCATTGAAATGTAATGTCTTTCACTCAGAGAATATATAAAAACAAACATGCAAACGTTGAATTCTATTTATATAGACTATTTTATATAATTTTTTTATAAAAACTTTTCATAAATATTTTCCTTAAAATGAGAATCATTAATGCAAACATAAACCTCATCAACCATTGTTGTTACAACATACAAACACGACCGACCGATTGTTAATCAAACAGAACCGGTTGATTGTTTGCAAATGCAAGCAAACGAACATAAACCAAGTCTATTTTATATACAGAGTGTAAACAAAAGATCAGGACGGTGGAATATTTTGAGAAATACCATCGGATTAAAAAACATAAATCATTTGTAAACAATTTTCCAAACACTATCCAATGATACCAAAATTTACCACCCACACCCACCCACTGAGATCATAAAGAGGAACCCCTATATTTAATACAAGAATTCCATGCATTTTTACAAATTGAACCTTAACTATACTGCACAAACTCTGCCTTCCTTTGTTGGTCTTGATATACATATTGTTTGTGCGCGCAGAGTGTTTGTGAATTGCGTGTTGATACTATTCTTGATAAATATTGTTGCACATACTTTCCCTTGCATTGTTGGTCATGAGGTATTACTTATTAACACGTCCTGCAATGATTATGAATGTTGATTTATTATTGATAGTTATTATTTTTTTCGAAATACGAGATGGATTATCACCTTTTCCATTCTCTGGGCAAAAATCCTACACCAATGATACAGACCTGCAAAAGGCACTCCCTGATTTCTTTGAGTCCAAGATTGGCAAATTTTAAGCCAGGGGATTGATCAACTGGAGACATGTTGGCAGAAGGTGCTAGATGCTAATGGGGATTACTTTAGGGACTAGCAATACACTACATTTTTGTACATCATTTTGTTTTCCGGAATTAAAAACGGCAAGAACTTTTGTGGTTACCTAGTACTTGAATTAAGACACAAGGCACAACAACATGATGTGAGGAGAGAGGTGCAAAACGCATGTTCTTGCTCAAATACTTTAGGCTATTTAGGATTGTTGGTAAATTCTGTAAAATGTCTTACAAGCTACAGGGAGTTAATTACAAAGATGAACAGACTGTTCATTGTGATAGGCTGGAACATAGTTTCAGGTGAGAGAGTGGTCAAAATAGGGATGGCGATAAAGCTGAGGGGAGTGTGTCAGAGGAGAGGCAGCTACGCCCAATTGAAATGAGAGGGAGTCAGACAGTGATCAGGGGAATGGATGATGAAGTCTTAGGGAATCACATTAAGTAAGATCAAACAAGCCCTATCCCAACGTCTTGCTATAATTTACAAAATCAACTTAGGCCAGACTATATAAGCTGAATAAAGGATCCATGTACAAATAATAGTATTGTGTAGTCATTCATGTCAAATTTTTGGGTAATGGAGTTGTGTTGTATGAAGACACGCTCCTACATTGTCGTTGGCAATATGTTGTGTTATTTAATCTTATGTTAGAAGTATGATGTAGAATTGTGAGATCTTCAAAGATAATTTCTGCAAGGCATATGCAAGGTTTTTTTAACATTAAACTAGTTTGATTGCTTCAAAGTTGAGTATAACATAACCTTGTGGGCTAATAGGGAAATTGTAAATTGATGTTATCACAGTTTTGGTCATTTTAACAGAATTCCTGTGGGAGTATTGGTAAATTGGTACTGATGTCCTGATAAATAAAAATGATCTATCAATTATACTTTTCCTACTATGTTGTGTTATGGCATTCGGCCTTTATTTTCTTGTTATTGGATAATGATGTATCTTATTGTGTGGGATTGAACAAACTAATGCGTATGTTATTTTATTGCATATTATTACTCTAGTTCTCAGTTGTGGGCATAGCTCTTCCGGAAATTAGATATTCCAAGATGATATTTGATGGTGTATTGATGAAAGATGATGATCGAATGTGGATGATCAAGTGGTTTTGGAAGTTATCTATGAGAATTATTGAGTAACGTATGGAAATGTAATTTTTTGTTGGACAGAAGTTTGAGATCAATCAACTAATTTTATTGAATTCTAAGAGATTGTGTTTTTTATTCATTCCATATTGCATGAGATAAACTGTTGATTATTTCTTTTCTTTGTGAGTATCGACCTTCTAAATTCTCGCCAAAGATGTATAAGGCAAGTTACAGCAAGCTTTGAATCCCTGCATAGATTGGATGTATACCTCTCATGATGGACAGATGGCATTGAAGACAAAAAAGTTACTGTATAATTGCAATTTTAAGCGGAAAATGCACTCCCTTTGGGAAAACACCTATAAAAAATATTTTAATATCTAACTTTGTCCATGGCTGTTATTTGAGAGGTTTCCAAAATCAGTATTGCAGTACATACAAACCAAGGATAATACATTCCTGGTGCTCCTGTATTTGAACATAAATGCCACGTACAGGACAGGTAACAAAACCTACGTTTGACAATGGCCCATGAGTTATTTATTTGACCAAGGCATTAAAACTAATGTGACTTAAAGGGGTTCAAATGTATTGTTTTTTGAGCTCAAGTAGGCTAAATTCTGATTTTTGGACTCCATGCCCTTCATTATACTATAAGTACGAGAATTTTCATGGCTTCTTTCTGGAATTCTGGAACCATGCTTACGACAACACATAGCACTTTTTGATATGAAACTTTTTTTTAAATTCCGAAATGGAGAAGTTCTTTTGAAAGGAGTTTGAGATATGACATGTAGTTGAGAAGTCGTGTATTGGAGCTAAAAGGGAGATGTACTGTTTTATGAGCATTGACCCGTTTAAGATCCATCTTTCAATACTAGGCTTCTCAAACAGGCTTATATGACAGAATTTTCTGGAACCCCACTCAAAGAGGCGTAGTTCACCCAGGGGTTTATGCTAATTGCACCAATCGGAAAAAAGCTTTAAAATACGTAACGTGATAGCAATCAAAGCGTGCTAATTCACGAATCATTTCTTATGCAAAAAGGCAGTACATAGGTACTTTCTAGATGGTTTGAATTAAACTCGAAATATTGCATATAAAGTCTTTGTGTGCAACTTTCAGTAGTGCCTGAAGTGCACTGTCTCTCGAGCCTGCAGCATTGATGGCGACCTAACGAATGCAGAAAATTCACAACAGACTTTCGAGATGTAAAATTTATAATAATTAAAGATCATTTATTAATTGTTTAATGTGGTAGTATAATAGATAATGGCTGAAGAATATCTAGTGTTGTGATGTATCCAAAATAAACTGTAGAATATAACAAAGTTACATTCAAACTATGAATTCACATGATTATAGAGCAGAAAACTCAATATTACAAAACTTTATCTTTTGTTTTATTGGTACTATTAATGATAATATCTAGACATTAGGAAACATTTATATATTTTTCAAAATAAATCAAAATATGAATTGATATTAAAAATTAAATAAGAAGCCACAAAGTTTAAATTGATAACAAATTAAATTGATCAGATAATTTAAATAGATAAATATTTGGGCAAGACATTGTAACCAAAATTACACAAGGAAATTTCCGAATCCCATGTGCCGAACAACTAAGAACGACACAGCGGTGAGTGCGCAACGTCTTGGATTCAGTTAAAGCCGAAACAGTGGCCAAACATTTACTTGATCATGATATACCTATAATTGAATGCGGCCGCTGGACCACTTGGTCAGGGGCTGCATCTCAAAGTATTTTTATTAGGCGCATTTTTGATTTTGGCATTAAACATTTGAACAAAATTGCACAAGTCAAGCACTTTTTCCTCCATGATTTCAGATATAACCCTGTCCGTAAAACATCAAAAAAAGACGTGCATGCCGAATTTATATCGATCGTTAAAAACCACCCTTTTTAATAAAGAACACCCACAATCCTTTTAGCTCCTATTTTGTGGAGGTGAGGGGTGCTGTAACTCCTATATCAAAACAAACTGAGCACCCCGCGCTGAAAAGCAACAGCGCACTACTCGGCACCTACATCCCAAACCCCCTTCAAATGCATCCAGCTGTATTACAGGCGATTAATACGCCCCTGATACAATGACGCTGCCTTTTATGTACGTCTAAGGGATCACTTGTGCGGGCTCAGCTTCACACAAAAGTCACAACTCAGGCGGGTGTCTAATACCGCCTTAGTTTTCATCACCTGCGCAACAAGTTCAAAGCTATCGCTGTAATGTAATTTGCAAATGCCAAAACACAAACAATGTTCACTATGCAGGTTCCCAAAAGGGAATAGAACTGAAAGCGAACCACACACAGAGCCAGCACACTTTTGGGGCTGATTCACCAAAATCTCAAATGGAACGGAAAAGTTGACAGATTCAGTGTCTGAAGTAGCTATGGACCTTTTATTAAACAAGGAAAATGGAACGTTCTCACCCAATTACGACGGCTCGATATTTTCTCATTTTAAAAGATCCGTATCCGTAGAAAGGCATCAACATCATCGGTTGACAAAAGAACATTGACGGCTGCAGATGCCATAAGCGCGCTTTAATATTCATTTCGCAACACCCATGTTTTCACAATTCAAGCGATGTTTTAAAAAAAAAACATTAGACAATCCGCATACTACTAATGTTTGCGAAACGATCAATTTTGCTACTGAAACATAACAGTAGCTTTCACTAACTTAATCGGGAAGACATTGCCATTAGCGAGGACAACAGTGTTCACTCCCCACTCTTCTGTTTCATCTTCTCCTCATCATAAAAAAATACAAGTGTGGGCCAACAACAAAATCACCCAACGAAACAACTGCTCTTATTGCAGGTTTTCTACGAATTTCCCTCGCACAACAAAGTCCCCAGACAGATGATTACTTTGTTACAGCGAAAGAAAATTCCTTAATTGCTCTCAAGAAACACGCTAATCGTGAATGATGCAACACTCACCACAACAGAGCAATAATTGATCCTTTGCTGTAAATGAAACACTCCCTTACAGAGAATATTAAAATAAAGAAAACGTTTTTAAAACAACACTAAACACAAGCAAAGCCACACTCCAGGCACACATCAAAACATCAAAACAGAGATCACCTCCCCTACCCAGTACATACACACTGACCTAGGGTCACACACTATTTCAGAGTGTGGAGATTAAAGGTTTTGTTGATACAGTGGTTGGTCCTTCATGCAAGAAGTTTTGCACTATCTGTAGAAATAGTGCCAAAAATTGGAGCAAAAACGTGTCATCTGACAGGTAAGCATATGAATACGTAAAGTGGTTAATATGTAAGTACGTACAAAGAGAAATTTCCGTATATGTGATCAGTTTGTTGTGGCGTGCCACAATGCGGTTATGGTGCTTGTCGTCTGCGTTGGGCCATTTGTGTAGTCAGGGCTGGCCCACTGTAATTTTTGTTTTTAATCGAGATAAATATTTGTGTTTGGTGGTGAAAAGATCAAGCGATTGTGGAGGCTGAAGTGAATGACGAGGATACAGCGTCGTATAGGCCTACTGTTTCACATGTCTGCGAACTTCGCGCGCATAAACAAGCTAGGATTTCCACTGAGCCATTGCCATCCACTTCTCATGAGTCCAGCTTTCCTTCCCTTTTCGCCTCAATTGGATCTGTGCAAGCTGCTCTGCCAAAAGCAACACCAATGGAATCGAGGACGGTACCCTATGAACAGAACAGATTTGACCTCGCCAGAGAATCTCCATACATTGTGCGAAAAGCAAAAGAAGCGAGAAGCTTCAAAGATACCATAAAATACTCAACAACAACCCCACAAGAGCCAGCCACTAAGACACCAGTGAAAGGTGGTTGCCCACCAAAAAGTAAGCCTACAGAAAAATCCCTCTTTGAATGAAGATGAAGAGAAGGACTTCCGTATTATATGTTTAGAAGTGATGCCACAATACTTGGAATGCAACAATTCCGTCACATGCATTAAATGCAAAAGAGAAGTGCACTTGAAGAGCGCGAAACTCACAAAGTGATTCCGTGTGTCATAACTGTGAATCAGGATAATTTTGTTTGCAGAATTTCATTGTGGGATGGTGTTGGTTGTAATAAATAAACAAAATGGGTCCTAATTTGATTCCTGTAATTTTTCCAGGTCATATAAGCATGTATTTTGCCGATTTTCTGAGGAAGGCCCAACCCTAACAGCAACGGCCAACCATGGCTACAAATTTCATTTTTTAAATTGTCCATCTTTTTTGTTTTTTCATTTTATTAATTTTAAACCCACCGTAAAAGTTCCCTTTTGCATTGACATTTCCAACAATGTGCAACAATAATCTTAATTCTTATTTGTCAATTACTTATGGGGAAAAATCAAGAAAGAATACAACTCTGAAGACATTCCTCTAAATGTGAAGAAGTGGGACACAGTTACAAGTTTTTATTAAGTATGAAATGAATGCAAAATACCCAAAGATAACTATAAAAAGGAATAATGTTTGACTATTATCATACCAGCATTGAGTGTTCAAAGAACACTGATGAAAACAGGAGCTATGCCTGGTACAGAAAAAAAACTGAAATTAAATCACTTGAGAAAAATAGAAATTTTAAACTACATAAACATTAAATAGGAAGAGTAAAACACTAGTAAAATACGTAAGAAAAGTTTAAACAGATTACAAATGTCTAATAAAAATGTGTTCTGTATCTTTCTGCTTTGAACAGCCAATGTTCAAAATGAAACATGGCCAAATGTTGAGATAAGACAATAAAATTTAGTTTCCATAGTCTCTGAGTGGTTGGAGAATAGACATACCTTGAGAAAATGTAGATTGGCAGGCAAAGTCCTTCCGCATGTATAAAAAAAAACTATCTTACCATCGCTATAATGTTCGTTTCGTGGCGTAAGGCGATGCTGATTCAATATTTCAAAATATGTTTGTCTATCTCTACATCATACACAGGATACTACTTCTGTACATCATCTCTACATGATGAATTTCAACACATGATGGCTGGCAGAAATATGATGAAAGGGCCCTAGTGTGGCAATGAGACACTGCTATTTTTGTTTGTTCACTCAACAATCTTTTACTACACTGCTAGCTCATGCAACAAAGGAAGTCGACATCACATACTGCTTGCATAAATTGGCCTAAAAGGAGGAAAATGCATAACCAAAAAGTCATTTAATCACAACAAAAAGAAAACTAAATGTTTACAATTAGCCAATTCAAAGTACTCTAAATTTATGTGCACCAAAATTCTTCTCATTTTCATTTTTATTTATTTATTTATTTATTTATTTAAGAAGTAGAAGAAAATATTATCGATTGCAGTCCAGAGCTTGTATGGTCATAAAGCCAGCCTGTGTGGTCATCGGTGAGAATCTTGATTTATCAATATTAGTTACAGTATAAACTGAAATATTTTTTGTAACATATTGTTAAACTATATTTTAAAAGAAGTCAAATATATAGCATAAATATTAAATCTCATGTGATGTGGGAATAAAAAATCTTAATTTTTCACACATCATAATACTCTGGATGATGTGACTGGATTTTTTTTTATAGAAAGCTGCCCAACCACGTATTTAACGAGATGTGGGAGTGTGATTTTGACAATAGGCTAAAACGCAATGGTAGATTAGCTCAGGTTTGCAAAAATGTACAAATGGAGCAGAAGCCATTCTTTTCACCACATGATCGTTTTTACAGTTTCGAGCCAAGAATTTCTTAGCTGGTATTACTCTATCAACTGGAAAGGATTGAATAACTAAAATTTCACTTTAACAAAAGTATAGAGTGTATCCCAATGGGCGCTTGGATTATAACATCTAGGTTTAACTTTTCTACGAACGCAGTGGTGCTACATGTATTAAAATTTAATTGACTATTTTTCTTGTAAATACAAATTTTTCGAATTTCTAAGTAAAATTGTAAATATTTTGTAAAGTAAATTTCTCTTAATTAAACACTTTCCAAGTCATTTATAAAAGATTAATCCTTTTTATAAATATGATTCAAAAGTGAAATTATATGAAAGAAAGACAGTTTTAGGTAATTTTAACAGTAAAGAAATTTTTATAAATTTTAGATGGCGCAAAATTGAATTTTAAAATCAGGGAAATAAAACAATTTCAAAACTCATAAACTTTAATTCTTTTTCTCTTAAATTTAAACACTATTTAAGGATAAAATTGATTTCCGAATCCATTGTGGAAGGGAATAGCACTTGGTTTTATAATAGATGTTATCCAGTGGGGCTTTTGATGAGTTAAACAGCTGCATGTGTTTTTCAATGTGCCCTGGTCCACAGCAACCGCACACACTTTCTCGATCTGCGGGCCAGGTTCCCGTCTCCCATTGGGCTTTAAACCGTGACAACTTGGTTGTCTTTAAGACACCTTGAGACAGCTTGGCTGTCCGTGGTGTCTGCGATAGTCTACTTGGTAGAGGCATCGGCCATGACAGTCGAGGTTCCTGGTTCGAATCCGGGTCGCAGAATTTTTTCCTTCCATTTTTCAATTGAAAAATCATGTGTTGAGATGGTAATTACCCAAAGTAATTAGGTGCTACACCGAGCAAGTATTTGGAAAACATTGAAAACAGGAAGCACATTGTTCAGGCCTGTGGGCTAGCAGAGTTAGAGTATGAACATTAGTAAATTAACTGATGAAATTGCAATAAATCCAACACTCAAAAGGATCCAATAAAAATTTATTGATACAGTTAAAGACACGTTATATAGTCTCCAGTTATAAACGAACGTTAAACCAATTAGGGATTTACAAGTGCATGTCATTGGTGTCTTAAAGTAATGAAATTCAATTTCCTTAGAAAATCTATCAAGTAATGTATTCATTTTAAAGTCTTTGTTCTCCACTCGCAGCATGGCACGAGATAGATCTTATAGTTATACAAGCATATATTTCTTATTAGTAAAAAGTATTTACATGAAACAAACACTTCATTCCTAATAGAAAAGTTTAGTAGTGATGGTAATATTCCTTGTGGCAGTGTATGAATAATACGTTGTTTTGTTTCGGCTGGTCCGAGCAGGAGAACGTAATGGAAGGTTTGAACAAGAAGAGCCTCAGGAAGTAACGCCATCTATTGAGACCATATACAATTCAAGTTTAAATTTTCTTTCAATTTTAAGAGAAATTTCCGATTATGAGACTAAGATAATAATTCATGTTCTATATAGGAATTTAATGAAGAAATCCTCACTCCTCTAGAGTTAATTGATTATTATTATTTAAGAAACAGTTTTGGAAAATTTTATTTCTTTCAAGATTTATACCCGACATTTCATTTGATAAGCTTGACCAGCTAGTGACCTAGATAATCAGAGAAAGCTAAACAAACCCAGTCGAACCTTTTTCCTTGTGAATGGAACCTGTTTTAACTATTGTTCCCAGATTAGCACTGAAAGGAGAAACTAACTTCCTCGAATAAAGAAATAAATAAAGAGAAATTTTATCAGAAATAGAAATTTTACAAGAGTGATAAATTGAACAAGATTATACGATGTTTACATTTTATCCCAGACAATATATGAGCAATCGAGGCACACTTAAGATATATGATACATCTCTTTAAGTTGATATTTTAATTTTAGAGTTGATTCTTTTGTTAAACTATGGGTTAGCCTCTCTAGCTTAATAATAAGTAAACGTCACCCCAATGTTCACTACAGATGACAAGATGGGATGGCGGGTGCTTAGCTATATGTTATTGTTGTGCTTGAGCTATTGTCCAAGAGTTGGTTAAGAGCTCCGAACCCCCCCTTCCTCGACACAATACCGATTTTGCGCGAAAATACAGTTATATGAAAATAAGAACTAGTAAAGGATTACATGCACATATTAATCCATTTATTCATTGTTTTGAATAAAAATTCAGTATCGAACATATTTAAACATTGAACATAAAATATATTTGGGGAATTCAACTTACATATACAAATTATATCTTTTCTTTCTGTTCCTATAAACATTTTAAATTTTAAATTGGCCGAGACATTTGGAATGAGTTGGCTTACAGGTGACAATGCCATGGAGCCAGGAAGGACCTCTGGAGCCAGACGACACCAGACACCAGCTGACGTGGAGGCCACCACTCCCTCAACGCAGACGGTTCCAGTGAAGGCCACTTCCCCATTCCAATGCAGAAACCGGAGATCCAACGCAGAAGAGTCCAGAACTCCTATGAACACTTCACCAGAACTTTCTTCTCTGTGTTCCAAGAACAAGATTGTGCTACAGTGTACCAAGTACTTTATTTGTCGCTCAGTGTTTTAATTCTGTGTTTTTTCCAGAAAAACTTTCAGTGCTTGTGTTATTGTGTGTTTTCAAGGTAATGAACTTTCATTAAGATTTTGGACACTGAACTGTGCGTGCGCTTAAGAAATATTATGTTAGTTAAGAACTTTGAACTGCGTGTTAAGGCAATATTTGAACATTTGTGCACATATCTTCGTTCTAAAGTCCTAGAAAAATTTTTTTTATCATATCATGATACCTTTAGGTAATATTAAGTAGTATTGAACAGTTATTTTATTGGTACCAGTTAGATAATTTTATGACCATTTTGATTGTTGTTTGTCTTTTATATTGATTTATTAATATGCTAACCCAGTTTTATAACGAGAGGATGATTGCTTGGTTACCAGTACATTTATACACTATATTAGGTGATTTCTTGCTTGAGTTTTTGCTAGTTGCCATTTGGGATGTAGGCTTGCTGGCGTCGACTCGATCTGTCTCGCTTCATCATAAAAGATGCTGCGGAGAAGCAAGACCGCCCAGAGGATTTCAGGTAAAGGTACCGCCTCGGGGCGAGGATTTTCTTGCAGGGGGAGGTATTTGTAGGGTTTTGAGAATTAATTAGCCAGAATTAGAATATTCAGATTATTTATGCAAATGAGCTATTTTATTATTCGCGTTCAGGATTGTCTATTTAGATTCAGAAGTTAAGAGTTTATGTAAAGTTTAGAAGAGTTTTTATGTAGAGAAAAATTAAATAAAGTTATTAATTGTTTTAAATATTTTTATGCATCGGTGTTAGGAGTTGTTAATAGAGAGCCAGGTTTTAAGGTTTTTCAGAAGAGAAAGTGAGATTCATTTTACATCTCAATGTTTTAGTTGTTGGTCTTGTTTTCAAGGACCTAAAGAGTATTGCCAGAGTTAGCTAAGTAAACATGAAACGAATTTGAGAACAGGATGTGGGATAGAAAGACCACGAGAAAGACAAGATAAGGATTGAACTTTGGAATCTGAAGTGAGCAAAGAGACAAGAAATGATCACGTGGATACCGAGGTTTGATTGGCTGTCGAAATCGAAATTGTTTTGTCAGTTATGCTAAGTGAAAAATTTTAGTCAGTAGCAATGTAATGATTCCCATAGCCGAGTGTGCGGCGAACTACTCATAAATTTTTATACTACTTCGGCCTCCATCTAGTAATCCTTGGATTCCAGATGGGAAGTTTTAAATTTTAGTATTAATCCAGTTTGAGTTGTAGTTTATGAAAATGTAACTGTCAGATTGAAAGTTTAGTTAGCTCGCGTTATCGAGGTGTTTTTGAGAAGTTCTATCAAGCTGAGAACCAGCGTCTTCAATTACAGTAATTTCATGGTTTGTGAGAGATGTTGCAAGAATGTGTACCGAGCCCCGTGGAGTACCCAGATCTAGTACAAGAAGCCAGAGACGATCTCCCTGTGATCCGCTCCGTTGGAAGAGAAGGACCCCCCTCCCGCCAAGCTGTGGTAGCAGAGAGGACAAGAGAGATCCAAGAGCAGACAGATTGAGAAGACACGGTAAAGCCCCTTTCCAAGTTATTGTCTCAATGGCCAATTCTTTAATTCCTCACATAATTTCATTCTTACATATTGTTTCTTATTATTGTATTTGGGAACGGATTATTCTTTCGAACAGTGGGAAGGACAATTATAATATAACTTAGAACAGTCACATTATACGTAGAGAACCCTGATTACCTTAATCTAAATTCTGTATTTTATCCAGTTAATTGTTTATTTGTATCTATTAAAGTCTTACGGTCAGGCCTTTATTCAGTAACAATATAGCAGATTATTCAGTCAGTAGTTTACATTCTTTGTTATTTTGGAGCTATTAAAGCCTTATTTCTATTTTACATTCTGAGAGAAATAGAACATTTTACAGATTAGAGTTCCTGTTGAACATTGTTATCACTGTGTAATCTTAAATTCAGTTTAACCCGAATTTCCTTGAGATATAAATTATATAATCGAACAATTGAGAATTACATTCATACCTAATTTACATAGCACTATATCGGATTACATTGTCTTATAAGTTTAGTCTAAAGAGTCCTTAATTAATAGTCATTCTGTTGTATGTCACGTAATTTAATTACTAAGTTACTATTTGGAATTGTGATTATTCATTGAAACGTATAATTAGTCAAATTGCCACAAGTCATTTATTACTTACAAATTGTATTATGTTATTTAAATCTTAATTGGAGCTTGACCAATTTGAAATTCGTATCTTTACTTATCATTATCATTTGCATTACCTTCCATACAATATTGTTTTATATATATTTGTTGGATATTGAATAAACATTATATGTTAAATTGTTAAGTCAGTCTAAGTGCCTATTCTTCCCTCTAGGCTGGGCCTGTTTAAGCGGAGGTATTCATTATGTAGTGGGATAAACCATAAATTATCATAAACTTTGTGAATAGTATAATTCACTGGCGCAGTCTTTTACCTAACACAATTATAAGAAGTTACTCGACCATAAATCTATGAATATTATCCCCAGGAACCCTACAACAGTCTATTGAAGATGTTGTTGATAGTAGAAATAAACTTAGTCTATTGAGGATGTAGATGAAGTCTTGTGAAGACAGTAGAAAACGATAATCTTGAAGGAGGTGTTGGTTTTGAAATACAGATGAAAGTTTGAAGAGGGTGATCCAAATATTTGGGATAAAATTTATATAAAACGTTTTCGAGAATATTTCTCATCATCAGTAGGATAAAACATTTTTGAAGGTGAAAACAGTTGAAATAAAAATTTAACAATTGATAAGAAAAACAATTGATATAAAGGGCGAGGTCAAAAATGCTAACACCGAGTTGAGTTAGTGAAGAAAGCCATTGTTGCCACGACAGTCAACAATACGTTAACAGTCGAGCAGTAATCACTGCATCACCAATCCAACTCAGTATTTGCATTTTTGATCTCGCCCAAAGATGATGAAGCTAAGTTGGTTGTAACTGTTGGTTATGATTGTTAGCTATTGTATACTAGGGTAATTGTTGTTTAAAAGTAGTGTCCATATATTGTTTATCTCTATTGATGGCTTGGCTAAATTTTTGTTATTTGTAATGATATTTATTGTTTCTTTAATTAATTTTTTTATATAATTTTCTTCTTTTCCAAGGATTTTTGTGTTATTCTAATCTGGTGTGTGGTTTTCTTTGATACAATGATTTACTAAATAGTTGTTTTTGTCTTTGTGGCGAGGTGCTCTTTCATGTTCTTTTAATCTTATTTCTAATTGTCGTTTAGTTTGACCTGCGTAGATATGTTCACAATTTTTTCATGGTATTTGATAAATTATATTTCTAGTGTTCCATTTTTCTTTATTATTTTGACATATTTCTTTGAAATCGAAATTTGTGTTATTATTTTGATTGATTGTTGTTTTTAGGTTGGTGGTGGTTATGAATGTTTTAGTAATGTTATTTGTAATTTTTGATATGATTTTTATGTTTGTTATTTGTTCTAATATTTTTTTCTGTTTGTGGAAAATTTTATTATTGCATTGTATTGAATATCTTTTTTGTTGTTCTTGTTGAATTGGTATAGTTTATGTTGTATTGTTTGTAAAAGAATCTATTAAAATTTTGTCTATTAAAGTTATTGGATATTTGGTTTTTATGAGGTTCAGTTTAAGTTTTTTAAAATTTGTAGGAATATATTTTGGGGATGTAAGATTTTTTTTCTTTGTATATATTGCTTAATAGTGGTAATTTGTTGGTGTGTGGGTTGTTGTGATAAGTAATGTGGTATGTTGTTAGCTTTTGTTGGTTTTTTATATATTTTCAAAATCTAGGTTATTTTCATTTTTATAATATTTTTATCTAAAAATGTGATACTGTTGTTTGTCATGTTGTTGTGTGTAAATTTTAAAGGATATCGTTCTTCTAATAGGTGTATTAATATTTCTATTGGTTTGTTTGTTATGACTAGGATGTCATCTACATATCTCATCCATATTTTTATGTGTTGTTTGTGTTGTGATTTGTATTCAACATTTGGATCACCCTCTTCTCGAAAACGTTTTATATAAATTTTATCCCAAATATTTGGATCACCCTCTTTAAAATTTCATCTGTATTTCAAAACCGACACTTCTGTCAAGATTATTGTTTTCTACTATCTTCACGAGACTTCACCTACATCCTCAATAAACTAGGTTTATTTCTACTATCAACAACATCTTCAAGAGACTACATCGTTTAAGTTTTTTTCCATCTCAAAAGTTTCTTCATCGTTTTTCAAGATTGGTGACTTTATTTTTTGTTTTTATTAAATTTTAGTTTTACGATTTTCCCCATTAAAATTTAAAATTAATTTAAATCTATCCACATTTAAATTTAAAATTAATTTTTTAAAATTCTCTTCCACAAAGTTCTTTCTTATTCGCCATGCAGCCTCAAGACGTAATCTAAGATTTAACTAGCGTCAGTGTCCAACACAGCCTCGTAAAATTTATTTGATTCCGTATCACTATCTCGTGGTAGGCCTGTGTGAATGTACCATTCCGCCATACCAATTCATTTTCTTCTGTTTTACCTTAGCGCCTGTGAGGTCCCATTGTGTTATGTTTTGTAACTTTATTTTTTTGCGAATAAATGAAAGTCCTAACAGGTTTTAGGAGGGACCAACCAATGCGGAGTATCGAATATTGTTCCTTACGAGTATAAGAACGCAATTACGATTAAAATTTGGAGCCAGTTTAACCGAGCACCGAACAGTACGAATTACTTGTAACCCCGCCCAGACAGGGACGTTACAATATATAACTGGTAGAGGCACCCAGCATTGTCTGGAACAATAACACTTTTAGGTTAAAAAGAACAACCTTCAGAAGTTAAATAATAAATTAATAAATGAAAGGTTTTAAGAGGATTTTTTCATCCCAAACCTCAGATGTTGAAATTATTGATGAAAAATAGGAAAGAACATTCCACAGCCTGGGATCGAGCCAGGAACCTTCTGCTCACTGTGCAGATGTGCCAACCAATTGCGCCACTGTGTACATGGAAACATTAACGCTATCTACATGTCCTTACGGCTGGTTGGAGCAGTACCCAGTTTGTGGGCTCGGACTATCTTTCCTACTGGCGTATAATCGTTAAAGATTAATAAATGAAAGGTCTTAACCCTTTTAGGACGGGAAAATTTTGATCAAAAACGGGAAAATTGCGCTAATTTATTCAGAAAATTTTTCTAGCTAAAGTATATCTATTTATGGCGAATTTTTTTTGCATAGTTTTTATAGATGTTTAGGCCACTATATGAAACAGTATATTTTATATTATGTGCATAATTTATTTTTAAAAATAACTGTGAAAAATACAAATAAATGTAAAGAAAAATTAATGTTGTTTTAATGAATTTTTAGAAAAAAAACGAAAATTATTTCCAAGTAGTAAATTAGGCCGAAAATGTGAAGTATTTTATTGTCTGTATGAGAATTAAAAATAATTAAGAAATTTTATTTATTATCAATGTTATGAATTTTTTTTCATAACTATGTGGAGATTTCAGGGGTTTGAAGTTGGCGCCATGACGTATTTAATGCTAGTTGACGTAATCGCATAGATCTAACTACAACCAATCAAAAGCAAGGCCCCGCCTCTATCCTCCAGAGAGCTCTTGAGAATGTGATTTTATGTGCATTTTATACAAAAAAAGCGCTTGTAAATTGCATATATGCTAAAATAAAATTAAATATTCATTTATTATTATAAAATCTGTATTATTTTTTATAAAATTCAATGACATGTGTTTATAAACATGAAAATTCATATAGAAACAAATGAATACTGTTTACGTTTTCAAATGAAGCTAATTGAAAATGAATTTATGTGCAAAATTAAATAAATTTACAATCATTTTGAATATTGTAAATATAATTTTACAATATATTTTAATTTAAACGAAAAAAATATTTGGTGCATAAACGAAAAAAATATTTTAGGTTCAGTTGATGTTTTATTATTCATGCAAAATAATGAAACATTAACCAAAAATTTCTAACTATAATATAAACATTCCGAATGCATATATACTAGCCCATTTATTAGTATTTACTAGTCCACATTATAAGTCTCAATGTGACGTGAACAATTCTTTATAAAGTAAACAATAAACGGATAAA
>JAHWFO010089347.1:1217-12442 GCA_023313115.1 Rhysida immarginata
GGCCATGCCGGCATAGCCCCCTAAATAGTAAATGGGGGCTATGCCAGTGGTCACCCGTTAGCCGAAGTTCATCGCCATGGAACTTTCGTGATTTTTTTCCTGCATATATTTCTTTAAATTTAATTTCTATAACACTATAAATCATTTACATATTAATTAGATATTCTACGATAATAAATTCAGAGCATAAACGCGACGGGGCTGATCGATGTTAGCCGAGAAAATTAGGGGATGCTGCGCTGAACTTTTATCCTGAAATTTTACTTTCGGTTTCTCATTTATTACATACCTTGCTATAAACGAGTGTATTAACGTTAATTTGTTTGTAGCCGACTTTGAGGACCCAGCCACACAAAAAATTATTGTATGCATCGAGTTATTTGTTTGCGTGTGATCCGGCTGTGCTTGTGGACGAAGTAGCTTGAAATTAAGATGAGATCCAACGAAGGCAAACTTCTTTTCTCTAAAGTAAACTCCTGATTTAATAGGGTATAAGGATCAATACTATCAATATCAGCAATTTTTTGTTCATATCTCAGTTGTGCATGGATTGGGAGACTCGTGTAATATGCTATCTTACCATAGCGACTAGCGTGTGCGAAGCGTGCTTGTTATCCAAGATGGCTGACCTAGTTTTGCGTCCTGAGTTGCTAAGCAACCTAAACCCAGAATGCCTTACGCGGTCACGTGCTGTAAAAGCTCTATTGGGACACGTACTACTAAGCCAATAACCGTTATCATTATTTACTCGTTATATTCATTCATGGCACGTTGTAATGAGTTGTTTGATATATTACATGCCATATCTTAGCATTAAAAGTTCCAATGGTACCATATGGTATCATATGGCACTATAAAGGCACGTGCTACTAAACAATAACCATTATCATTATTTACTCGTTATATTCACTCATGGCACGTTGTTACGAGTTATTTGATATATTACATGCCATATATTAGAATTGAAAGTACCAATGGCATGCAATATATCAAACAACTCCATATGGCATCAAATAGCACCATTAGGGCACGTGCTACTAAACAAAAACCACTGTCATTGTTTACTTGTTATATTCATTCCTGACACGTTGTTACGAGTTATTTGATATATTACATGCCATATATTAGAATTGAAATCTAAGAAAGGCATGCGTATTGACAATATATCTAGTGAAACGGTCATCAGTGACGTAGCTGCTGTTGCCTTCCGCGAAAAAGCCAAGAGATCTGTTCAATCTTTGCATAGAGAAGGAAACCTGTATATCACGCCGATTATAATCCGTACTCACGGTAAACCAATTAGGGATACTCTTGAAGAAATCAAGAAGCATGTGCCTTTGGAAGGCATCACAACTCATACTGGCAGGACTGACAGTATTAAAATTAAGTGTCAAAATGAAGACATCCATTAAAAGTTAGTGTCAGGAATTAAGAGTGATAATATCTTGAAAATACAGCATCACCAGTTGAAATCGGAAAAACTGTTAAAATATGTTCTAAGGAATGTTGATACAACCTATAACTTGGATGATTTTCTTGACGATCTCAGGAGGACAAATTACTTTCCTGAGAAAATAATTAGATTCAAAAAGGCAAATGGCTCTGTTGACATGCCGCTGATTCCTGGTACTTTTTCAAAACACTGAGCATAATAAAACATTTAAAGAAGTCACTCGGATTGGTCAACTGGCGGTGCTTGTTGAGCTGTTTAGGGGCAATAAGAAACCTCTTCAATGTTATAATTGCCTCAGATTTGGACATGTTTCCATGGGTTGTACTGAGCTACCTCGTTGCAATAAATGTGCAGGAGATCATCAGTCCAGGGGCTGCAAAAATGTAAAGGGACAGGATCCACCTAAATGTATTCGCTGTGAAGGACAGCATACGTCAAGTTTCTCTGGATGTCCTAAATATCCCAAAACAGTGAGCAGATCGCGTGGTGCTAAGAATATTGAAGGGAGATCCTATGCATCGGTGGTTTCAAAAACTGCTGACAAAAGTTTTAACCCGTCTGATTTGCAAGCTATGAATATGAAAATAGGCGCGATGCTCAAATTATATGAGGAGATCGGAAAAACTCATCCGCAAATTGTTAAATCGTTCACTAAAGTTTAATCATGGCTAGCAGCAGTTTCAAAGTAGTCAATCAAGGAAGACTTAGGTGTACCATCTGGAATGCCAGAGGCATTTCACGTAGGCGTGAGGAGCTTTTCGACTTCCTATCGAGAAACAAAATTGATATTGCCTTTGCTTGTGAAGCGCACCTCAAGTCGGAACGGCAATTCAAGCTGCCTGGATACATAGTTTATCGTAAAGATAGACTCCCAAAGAATCCTGCTCATGGTGTTTCTGGTGGAGCAGCAGTTATAGTCAAAGAGGGTATTGAGCATGTTGAAGTCACTACTCGGAACTATTTAGGAATGGAGGCGGCCTCTATTCTTATCAAGGACCTCACGATTGGCTGGGTTAAGATTGCTGCGCTGTATAACTCTCCGGGGCATGCCATTGACCCCTGTGATCTCGACGAGTTCCTCTCTGGTAATTTTCCTGTTGTTTTGGCAGGCGATCTAAACGCGAAACACCCTCACTGGAATTCCAGATGTATTAATCACAATGGTGCTACTTTATATGGTTACATCCAGAACCAGCTGGACACTGTGACTATCGGTCCAATCAAACATACATAGTATTGTGATCATTCGCCCACGAGCGATGTCCTGGATATTGCTATTCTCAGGGGTCTCTTCAAACCGTTTAAAATTTACACTGTGGACGATCTAACATCAGGCCATCTTCCTGTTGCCCTTAACTTCGATGGCTTAAATATGGACATCCTGAATCGGCTTCCTATAAGGCGGGATTGGAAACTCTTTCGTGACCTCCTTAAAACTAGCAACGGCTACACAGCGAGTGCCTCCAGCACCAATGAAGTCAATGATAGAGTCGAAGACATTACCAGCAGTAATATCTGCTAGTGCGATGCGATGTCTTTAATGCGATGTCTGCTAGTGCTTGCCCTATAAACCCTAAATATCCTGACCATCTCGATCTTCCTCCAAGTATTAGGCAAATTATTGCAGAGAGGAATGCCTTCCGAAGACTTTGGCAGCGTCCACGTGATCCCATCTTTAAGAGAAAGTATAATAGGCTTTCTAGGAGGGTCCACGAAAAAGTAAGAGAGCTACGAGTGCAAAAATGGACTAGCAAATTGAAGAATCTCTCAACTCATGACAACTCGCTCTGGACTACGATTAGAGCTCTTAAGAGTAAGAAAACGAAATTCCCACCCCAGTTTTCTCCAGACGGTACTACTCTTGCCACTACAGACCAATATAAAGCTGAATTAATTGCTGAGTCACTTAGCAATCAATTTATCACCCCAATTCCAGATACTCCGGACGGAGAGCATGCAATCAGCGAGGTTGTGAGGTGTGTTCCAATTTTTATGAGGGTCGGCGTGCTCCTATAGAGCGATCAATCTACCCGATGGAAATTGTCGAGATCATCAAGAAACTCAAGAATAAGAAAGCCCCTGAATGGATGCCATCACAAAATCATGCACTTAAAAATCTACCTTCCAACCTGATTCTTGACATCGTTAGTCTAATTAATGACTGTTGGAAACTCGGATATTTCCCTACTGGCTGGAAGGAATCAATTATCCTAAGCATTCCTAAACCAGGTCTTAACCCAGGTCTTGCAAATTACAGGCCCATCAGGCTTTTACCAACTATGTCTAAGGTCCTAGAGCGGACAATTCTTAAAAGGTTCAATGAATTCTGCTCTGCCAATGATCTTATTCGTGATGAGCAGTTTGGTTTCCGTACGGACCGCTCCTGCCAAATGCAAATATGGCGGCTTGCTGTCGACGCAAAAAACTCTCTTAACAAGTCTCTATATGGTGGCATTATCTTCCTAGACATTTGCAAGGCCTTCGATCAAGTTTGGCATGATGGTGTCATTTATAAAATGATAAAATTTGGATTTCCAGATAACCTTATCATGCTGGTCCGCTCATTCCTCTCAGACAGGTCTTTTCGAGCTAAAATTGGTGACTCCCTTTCCCAATCATGTGTGGTTAAAGCCGGTGTCCACAGGGATCGGTTCTGGGACCAGCCTTGTTTAATTTTTTTATCCAGGACTTTCCCAAACCCGACAAATGTAAACTGTACTTCTACGCTGATGATGCGGCTATCTTAACCTTTGACCGTGTCCCTGCCCATGTCATCTCTCGCTTGCAGAAAGCGCTACATCTCTACGAAAAATGGTTCAACAGATGGAGGCTGAAGTTAAATGTTGGCAAGTGCAAGGCTATGTTCTTCACAAACAAACGCAGAAACCCCCCAGGTTTTGCTTACCCTGTATGGAAATAAGCTCGACCGAGTAAAAGAATATAAATACCTTGGTGGGGTGATCGATTCTAGGTTCACCTGGAATCAACATGTTTCCTACGCGCTGAATAAGGCAAAGAGGGCCAAATTCAGTCTCATCGCGTTGCTTGGCCGTAACAGTGCCCTTGACATTGATAACAAGCTGCTCATCTACAAAATGATCATCCGCATGATCTTGCTTCATGGTATGCCAGCTTGGGCTTCTGTGTGCAAAACAAGGTGGAAGGAGCTGCAGACATTCCAAAATATTACTCTTAGAGCAATTGTGAAACTTGATCGTAGAGTAGCCAACAATAATGTCGTCCATGAGGATCTAGGGATGACGCATATTGGCAAGTTTGTACAGGATAAGATAACGACTATGCTCCCGAATATGCTCAATCACAGGAATCAGTTGGTGTCTGAAATTCACAACCGTAATGACTACAGGAAATGCTTAAAGCATCGCTTGCCCACCATGTCAGGAATGTTATCTTCCCCGATTTTTGGATAGCCTATTCGCCTCTGCCCCCCCCCCTTTTCTAAGACAATCTCCAGTCAATCTTTTTATCTCCAGAATGAGGGGAATATTCTTCAATCATCTTGAGGAGGACCTTCGAAGTTTTTTCAGGCTTCTCACCTATCTCAGTGTAATTCCCCTGGTCTATACATGTGACGAGTGAGTTTGGGAGCTCTGCTTCAGTACCACTCGCATTATTTCTTCCACTCCACTGCTCGATTGTCACTATGTGGATGTGTGTCTCTATCGTGGATGTGTGTTTCTATCGTGGATGTGTGTTAACTGCTCTTTTTGGACTTCTGGTTGTGATTTTGAGTGCATCGGTGGAATCTCCAAGAAGACTAACAAGGTAGGACTTTTTTAAGCCTTTTAAACTGTGTCGTTCTGAGTAGATGCGTCCTTCTAAGGACGGCAAAACCCAGTACCACACCTGCTTCATGGCGACGTCAGGCGCTGCGTCGACGAAATCCGCTAGCATCACTATTAAATATGCTGACGGTAAGGTGTTACCTTGTGATGTAGCGTACTAAAATGCATGTAAGGATCCCAGATTTCTTGTTTTTGACATCATTATAAATGAACAGCTCGAGGCATTACGTTCCGAATTGAACAAAAAATATTTAGACTTAGAAACAAGATTGGAATCATTGACTAATGATATTAGTAATGTAAATACAAATATTGATAGTTTTAGAGAGGATGTAAAGCGTGCAAATTTGGAAACTACCAACGGCATTGCCAATCTTAGCAGTGCTATCAAGGAATTTATGGGCTCTCCCATTACGTCCGTTTCGCCCATGTTAGTGGATAACGCTGTTTCCTCCATACGATTGTAATGAAGGTCCTGCATGTCTGGGCGCGGGCAGCGACAGTAGCTCCTCATTAAGAACAAGCACAAAGAGGAGGCTTGATAATGACTCTGCTGACATTGATGGAGGTGACTGGCGGACTGCACAGAATAAGAGGAACAAAGGAGGTGTTAGGATCGACAGTATAAAGTCCACTTTTGATGTCAGCGCTAGTGCCTCTGTAGCCCTCCGAGCTAACAAAGTTAAACACAGTTCTTCCCATATTAATGTCACCCGTGAAAAGGGAGCAATAATGAGTTAGCAAAACTCATGGAATAGATAATTAATATCTGGTCGGGCCACCTCTGGCCCTGTGGAGTGCAGCAATACGGCGTGGTAGTGAATCTGCAAGTCCCTGGTACACTTCTGGAGGCAGTTGTCACCAAATAGTCTGCAGAGCCGAAGATAGTTGCTGCCCGTTCGCGGGCGGATGATCCAGTGCCCGGAGCCTGACTTCAACAGCATCCCAGATATGCTCGATGGGATTCATGTCAGGGCTCCGGGCTGGCCAGCTCAGTCGTTGGACCTCTCCTGCATGCTCCTTGAACCATTCGCGGACGACATTGGAGCGCTGTGGTGGAGCATTGTCATCTTGAAAGACTGCTACGTCGTCAGGGTGTTGAAATGTCAAAAACGGGTGCAGATGGTCTCCGATGAGTTGACGATACCGTGGACCATTCAACGTTTGGTTCAGGATAACCAGAGGGCCCATTCCAAACCAGGAAAATGCACCCCAGACCATCACTGACACCCCACCGCCCTACACCACCACCTGTTGGCATCCATCGTTTCGTGAGGTCTGCGCCACACACGGTGCCTCCCATCTGCGTGGTACAGTTGATATCGTGACTCATCTGACCGTATGACGTTACGCCACTGTTGCAGAGTCCAGCCAAGATGGTTGGTGGCAAATGCACGCCGGAGTGTCCGATGACGGAGGATAAGCATTGGCACCCGTGTAGGGCGACGGCTGCCAAACCCGAGGGCATGCAGATTCCGACAGATTGTCCACCGAGAGACGTTTCTATTGCGGCCAGTACTGAACTGGTCTGTGATTTGCTGCACTGTTGCGCTCCTGTCTCTCTGAATCATTCGTCCAGCTGCCCCGGTCACGATCATTCGGGGCAGCTGGACGCCCGGTATGGTGCCTGTTGTGGACTGTGATGCCTTCATCCAGCCATTCCCGATACACCCTGGAGACAGTTGAGCGGGGAAAGGCAAATTCCTGCACCACTGCCGAAATGGAACATCCCATGCGTCGGGCACCTACTATCATACCCCGTTCAAAAGACGTCAACTCGCGACGACGTGCCATTTCTGATTAATCACTTATCCAAGCTCTTCCCACAACGTCTAATGGTCCATTCCCAGAATCCGTTACCCCTGTGAATTCGTGAGCCATGCCCATCAATCAATGTGCTTGCGATCCCATGAGTTTTGCTAACTCAGTGTATATCCCACCAATCATCGTTCGTCACCATGGGAAGCCAATAAAGGAGATTTTGGAGGAGATCAAAAAGCACGTACCTCTTGACAAAATTACCGCCCACACAGGTCGAAAGGACACCATAAAGATCAGATGTCACGACGAAGAGAGTCATAAAACTCTTGTGTCTGGGGTGAAAAGCAACGATGTGCTTAAGATCCAGCATCACCAACTAAAATCCGAAAAAATGCTGAAATACGTTGTCCGAAATGTTGATACAACATATGATCTGGAAGACTTTTGCGAAGACCTCAGGAAGGCAAACTATTTCCCTGAAAAAGCTATAAGGCTTAAAAAAGCAAATGGTACATAGAGATGCCAATGATTTTGGTATTACTTGAAAATAATGAACACAATACGTCATTTTTGAGTTTGAAGCGTGTCGGTCCTGTTGCCGTTATTGTTTAGTTATTTAGAGGCAACAAAAGGCCCTTACAATGTTATAACTGACTACGTTTTGCTCACGTTTCCCAAGGTTGTACCGAGTCGCCTCAATGTAATAAGTGCGCTGGCGACCATCAGTCGAGGGATTGTACTAACATAAAAGGCAAAGACCCCCCAAAATGTATACGTTGTTCTGGTCAGCACACTTCTAGCTACACCAAGTCTCCCAAATATCCACAAGTCAAAAGGATCAAAAGCACTGAAGTGGTAGCCTATGCTTCGGTCGCATCCAGTTCTGCTGATACACGAGACACACGTACGGTCGACCACAATCAATTGCGTGATGTTTACAGGTTACTGGGAAATTTGCTAAATCAATATAAGGAAAGTGGAAAAGCAGTGCCACAGATTACCTCTCACGAATCTAACAAATGATCATGGACAGACACCCATACAAAATCATTAATCGAGGGAAACTCCGTTGCAATATTTGGAATGCAAGAGGAATCGCTCGCAAGCGCATCGAATTCTACAATTTCCTTATAAATTGGAATGTCGACATCGCCTTCGTGTGCGAGACGCACCTGAAATCTACTCAAGTTTTCACCTTGCTTGGGTATCGCAAGGATCGGCCACTGGGTAATAATGCCAGCCACGCTTTTGGTGGAGCAGCGATCAATGTTAAGGACGGCATTGATCATCGTGAGTCTGTCACCCCAGACTTTGTGGGAATGGAAGCAGTCTCCGTGATTATAAACTATGTGGACGCAGGCGAAATCAAGTTCATCTCTTTATATAACCCACCCAAGCACAAGCTTGATCCGTGCGAACTTGACGAGCTGCTGTCTGGGCCCATCCCAGTTGTTATTGCGGGCGACTTGAATGCCAAGCACTCAAAACTCCAAATGCCCCATTCAAAACGGCAATATCTTATATGGATATACCTTAAACGAGATTGACGCCTTTGTTGCTGGTCCCCTTGATGACACATAGTACTGCGACCACTCACCTGTTAGCGACGTGCTAGATATTGCAGTACTTAAAGGTTTCCTCAAGCCCTATAATATTTTCACAGTCGACGATTTATCTTCTGACCACCGTCCAGTGATGCTTATGTTTGAGGGCTTAAACATCGATAAGAAGATTGTGCTCCGCTCTAAACAGGACTGGAAGCTCTTTAGGGATATTCTTAGAGAAAATAGCATTCCTTACAAGGAGGTTATTGATAAGGAGGATATATATAGTAATATTAATGCTATCACCCGTGTTGTCAAAGATGCCACTACTTCCAGTACCTCTACTATCGATCGTAAGCGTCCTGAACATCTCGACCTGCCTCCTTATATCAGCCGTCTTATTCTCGAAAGAAATTCTTACAGAAGATTATGGCAGCGTAAGCGACTTCCCTTCTTCAAAACCAAGTACAACCTGCTTTCTCGCAAGGTTCAAGAGGAGATTAAAGCTCTACGAAATCAAAGGTGGAGCGAGAAACTGAAGTCCTTGTCTGTGCAGGACAACTCGCTCTGGGGAACTGTGAGGGCCTTAAAGGGCAACAGACCAATCAAACTGCCGTCACTGCTTGCAGGAAATGGCAACGTTGTCATCAGTGACGGGGATAAGGCTCAATTGATCGCCGATTCCCTGAAAAGTCAATTTACCACGCCTGGTGATACAAACTTGGACAGCCTCCAAAACAATCAGCTAGTTAACGATGGGTGTATCGCTTACCAGTGCATTCATCTTGTTCCCACCCCTGAGGAAGTCATTAGTGCCCAAGAAATCTCCGACGTCATCAAGCGACTTAAAACAAAGAAAGCAGCAGGTATTGATTCCATTACTAACAGTGCGCTCAAGAACTTGCCTTCTAATATAGTCTCGATCATGACCAAAGCCATGAATGACTGCTGGAAACTTGGTTACTTCCCCGACCAATGGAAAGAGTCCGCAATAGTTACCGTACAAAAGCCTGGTCTAAACCCTGCTCTTGCTGTCAGCTACAGGCCCATAAGTTTGCTACCCGTACTATCAAAAGTTTTCGAACGCATCATTCTGAGAGGTTTGACGAATTCTGTGTAGCAAACAATCTCGTTCGTGATGAGCACTTTGGCTTTCGCCCAGGTCACTTCTGCCAACTTCAGATCTGGAGGCTTGTTGCAGATCTAAACACTCCTCTTAACTGTGCTAAGTATGGAGGTCTTGTCTTTTTGGATGTCCGTAAGTTAAAGTTTTGATCAGGTTTGTCCTACTTACATCAGGCGTCTCATACTTGAAAGAAATTCCTATAGAAGGTTATGGCAGCGTAAACGACTTCCCTTCTTCAAGACGAAATACAACAGGCTAGCTCGCAAGATCTCAGGAAGGCAAATTATTATCCTGAAAAGGCAATCAGGCTGAAAAAAGCTAACGGTTCCGTTGAAATGCCACTGGTGTTAGTTCTACTCCAAAACACAGAGCACAATAAGTCATTTTTGAGTTTAAAGCGTGTTGGTCCCCTTGCTGTAATTGTTGAATTGTTTAGAGGCAACAGAAAGCCCTTACAATGTTACAACTGTTTACGTTTTGGCCACGTCTCCCAAGGTTGCACCGAATCGCCTAGATGTAACAAGTGCGCAGGTGACCATCAGTCGAGGGACTGTACAAATGTAAAGGGTAAAGACCCCCCTAAATGTATTCGTTGTGATGGTCAGCATACTTCAAGTTACACCAAGTGTCCGAAATATCCCCAAGTCAAAAGGATCAAAAGCACTAAAGTAGTTGATGGCAGAACCTATGCTTCAGTTGCATCCAGCTCTTCTCATCCAGATGCGGTCGATCCAATCCAATTGCGTAGCATTTATAGGAGTCTGGGTAACCTTCTTAACCTCTGTAAGGAAAGTGGCAACGTACTGCCGCAGGTTGCGTCCCACGAAATCAAGAACTGACCATGGACAGACACCATTACAGAACAATTACCTACGGAAAGCTTCGTTGCAATATATGGAACGCCAGGGGAATCTATCGGAAGCGCATCGAATATTACAATTTCATCAAAAAAATTGGAATATTGACGTAGCTTTCGTGTGTGAGACGCACCTGAAATCGACTCAAGCTTTTAACTTGCCGGGTTATCAGGTTTATCGAAAGGATCGACCTCTGGGTAACAACGCCAGTCAAGCATTTGGTGGAGCAGCTATCATTGTCAAAGATGGCATTGATCATCGTGAGAATCGACAATCGAACAGTGTAGTGTATCGGTATTCGTGTGGAACTTGAAGCATAGCTTCCATAATCTCACCCTTCATAATCATATTCCAAGGGAAATACACTGAACTAGAAAAGAAGCCTGATGTACCCATAAAGGTCATCCAAAGTATGAAAGAAAATTGCCTCCTCTTGGTGGAGGAAAATTTGATTGACGACTGTCTAGACTAGAAGCAGACCACTAGTATAAGATAAAACACGACCTATGAAGTCCAGTAATCTGGAAATATGACATTATCAATGTCTTCAAAATTAATATCAAGTATATGCCTCTTTCTATGCATAGGATGATTTAAAATGCCCGAGACTAGCTCGTTGCTATGATTTTCTATATTGGGCAGCATGGATTCCATGAGCCCTTGAACGTATTTGCCAAT
>JAHWFO010089365.1:5515-16294 GCA_023313115.1 Rhysida immarginata
CATTGGAACTTTCAATGCTAAAATATGGCATGTAATATATCAAACGACTTGGAATGATGTGTCATGAATGAATATGACGTAAAATTAATGATAGTCCAAATTGGTTTCAAGGAACCTGGTTTAGTGGAACCATTATGGTTCAATGGAACTTTCAATTTTAAAATATTGCATGTAATATATCAAACGACTTGGAATTATGTGTCATGAATGAATATAACGTAAAATTAATGATAGTCGAAATTGGTTTCATGGAACCTGGTTTAGTGGAACCATTATGGTTCAATGGAACTTTCAATGCTAAAATATGGCATGTAATATATCAAACAACTTGGAATGATGTGTCATGAATGAATATAACGTAATATTAATGATAGTTGAAATTATTTCAAAGGTACGTGGTTTAATGATATCATTATGGTCCGTTTGAAACTTCCAATGTTAACATAGGACGGTTTAAAAGTATAGTTCAGCGAATGGTTTAGTTTAACCTTTCGGTACTTGGTTATGTCATTCCTTAATGGTTTATTAACATTATTATTTAACCAGGTTTCACTGAGAAGAATGAATCATAGGAATTTGTATAAGCCGATGAGGAAAATTCACGTAGTTTTCGTTTAAGGCCTCTAACGTTTTGACAAAATAAAGTATAATTTTCAATAATATTAATGTAACTATAAAGCATTTAAGTCATTTACACACATAATTACAACTGTCTTTTCTCATAAAAATTTTACCTTCTATAATCCATTAGAATTTGTAACTTTTGGATATCTTAATTTCTTTGGTTTTTCTGATGAGATTATTTTTGTAGGCCGATAAATGTTCTTTACTAAAGACATGGTATTTTTCTCCGCAAATTTCGAAAAAATTAGGGTATAGGGAGCTGGAGACAGTCTTCTTCTTAATCATAACTGAGTGATTAAGTCTCTTATTAATTATTAAGTACCGAAAGGTGCTTTATGCTATCAGTGTGGGGAAACGTGTCTGTCCGTCTGTCTGTCTGTCTGTCTCTCTGTAACTCAAACTCCTCCGAGGTTATAAAAGATTTTCAAAATCTGTTTTCGTCAGTCGATGAATATGCTACATGCCATGAAAAAATCATAAATTTTATCTAAATCGGCTGATTAGCACGTCCACAAATGGTACCATAACGACCCCACCTAGCAATTTTCAATGGACAGATATATTAAGTAATATGTCAAACAAATCTTAATGACGAGATACAAGCGAATCTAAATTACTATTTCGGCCAATAAATATGGTTCAGGAAATGAACCATTTTGAAAATTGTTGCAATCGAAACATTGGCACGTGCACTAATGGTATCTTTATGACACCTTCAAAAATTTTCAATGATAAGATATGGCATGTAATATATCAAACAAATTGTGATGATGTATCATAAATGAATATCACGTAAAAATAATGATAGTCCAAATTGGTTTCAAGGAACCTGGTTTAGTGGAACCATGATAATTCATTGGAACTTTCAATGCTAAAATATGGCATGTAATATATCAAATGACTTGGAATGAGGGGTCATGAATGAATATAACGTAAAATTAATGATAGTCGAAATTGGTGTCAAGGAACCTGGTTTAGTGGAACCATTATGGCCCATTGGAACTTTCAATGCTAAAATATGGCATGCAATATATCAAACGAGCTTGGAATGACGTGTCAAGAATGAATGTAACGTAAAATTAACGATAGTCGAAATTGGTTTCAAGGTACCTGGTTTAGTGGAACCATTATGGTTCATTGGAACATTCAATGCTAAAATATTGCATGTAATATATCAAACAACTTGGAATGATGTGTCATGAATGAATATAACGTAAAATTAATGATAGTTGAAATTATTTCAAAGGTACGGGGTTTAATGGTATCATAATGGTCCATTAGAAACTTCCAATGTTAACAGGGCGGTTTAAAAATATAGTTCCGCGAATGGATTAGTTTAACCTTTCGGTACTTGGTTATGTCATTCCTTAATGGTTTATTAAGTACCGAAAGGTGCTTTATGCTATCAGTGTGGGGAAACGTGTCTGTCCGTCTGTCTGTCTGTCTGTCTGTCTGTCTGTAACTCAAACTCCTCCGAGGTTATGAAAGATTTTCAAAATCTGTTTTCGTCAGCCGATGAATATGGTTCATGGCACGAACCAGTTAAAAATATTATCTAAATAAATTTATTGGCACGTGCACAAATGGTACCTCTATTTTCCCGCCCAGCAATTTTCAATGGGAAGAAATATTGAGTAATATATCAAACAAATCGTAATGACGAGAGAGATGCGGTTATTCATTACTATTTTCGTCAGTCGATGAATATGGTACATGCCATGAAAAAATCATAAATTTTATCTAAATCGGTTGATTAGCACGTCCACAAATGGTACCATCACGACCCCACCGAGCAATTTTCAATGGACAGATATATTAAGTAATATGTCAAACAAATCTTAATGACGAGATACAAGCGAATCTAAATTACTATTTCGGCCAATAAATATGGTTCAGGAAATGAACCATTTTGAAAATTGTTGCAATCGAAACATTGGCACGTGACCTAATGGTACCTTTATGACACCTTCAAAAATTTTCAATGATAAGATATGGCATGTAATATATCAAACAAATTGTGATGATGTATCATAAATGAATATCACGTAAAAGTATAATGATAGTCCAAATTGGTTTCAAGGAACCTGGTTTAGTGGAACCATTCTGGTTTAGTGGAACCATTATGGTTCATTGGAACTTTCAATGCTTAAATATGGCATGTAATATATCAAACAAATTGGAATGATGTGTCATGAATGAGTATAACGTAATATTAATGATAGTTGAAATTATTTCAATGTTAACATAGGGCGGTTTAAAAATATAGTTCCGCGAATGGTTTAGTTTAACTTTTCGGTACTTGGTTATGCTATTCCCTAATGATTTATTTTTACAACGATAGGCCTCGATGTTTTGATATCGAGGCAAACATTGCTCTAGTTACCTCATCTCTCTTAACTCTATCATATTTCTTAACTCTCTCCGCCCAGACGGGAACTGATCACCGCTACAATGCCAGACCGTTAACTCTGGGGACCCTAGGCTAACCAGTAGCTTTTTATTTTAATTTTTTGTTTATTGAAGTGAAAACTTCTTTGGGCACAGCGCGTAAGCACTTTTTGGCTGGGCAGTAAACGAGTCTCATCCGTCACGCTCCTAGGTGAAACGCTCGTTCGGGGAAGCCGATTTTATCTGAGCGAGCGAGAAGCAGACATCTGTGCGTCGCTGCTGTGCCCTGCTATTTTTGGTTTTGTCAGTGAATGTTAATTAACATTTATAGGCGTACTTTATTTTTAGCACATTTTCGTAGAAAAGTGCGTATGTGATTAGTACCGCCTAGGGAAAAAGCCTGCTCACGGAAAAATCATACATTGTTACAACAACTACGGTAGGGACAATTTCGGGCTTATTATTGGTAGAAATATGATTAACAATTGGAACAATGTAAGACGTAGGTGATGTAACAATGTATGACGTTTTCGCGCTCGGGCGTTGAGTAGAGGTTGTGTTGATGTGATCCGTTCGGCCGTCTGTAGACATAATTCCAACAATGCATTGCTTTGCAATGTAGAGAGTGGGCATAGTGAATTATTGAAAGACTTGAATCATCCTCGCATTTGGGGAAAACGCGTAGTGTACATTTCGTTTCGGCTCCGCGCAAGCTCTATTCATTTTGGGTAGGTGTGCGTGCAGGATGCACGTGATGGAAAATTGTTATTAAACTGCCCTAAAGAAAAGGATTATTTTCTAATTAGCTAATTATTTAGAACGTTAACTTGAAAACGAGCTAACTTTTTAACGTTCAGTTTTCGCCAATCGATAAATACAGGACAGATATGGGACGAAACAAGTTCTAAGTTCTGAAATAGCTGAAATAAATACAATATCATAGATACCATTATGATACTCCTTTTAAATTTTCAATGCTAATTTTCGCTAACAACCCCATCAGTCTATTTCTATGCGTTTTTACACGTTTATTGCGAAGTGTTTTTTAAATAAATCCGGTTATAGCGAAGGTAAATTGAAGAAATTTGTCATGAAAATACCACCAGTTAACATTAAAAGTCGGTCCTATACGACGCCTCCGATTATATTTAAACCAATCAAATGGTCCATTTGATCATCCAGATTGGACAAAATACAGCAACAGTTGATGACGCGTGTGACCCAGGTCATCTTCACTGTCATTGCAGTCGTCTACATTGAGCCGTCTATTCAAATCTAGAAACGTTGGTAAGTTTTTACGTTTGAATTCTTTTTATCATAATGTACTGCAGCATGTCCGAATGTTCGGCCATTGACTGTTGGGAATTGTATATTGACCCCATGCAAGTTCACAACAAACAAAGTAGTCACGTGAACAGGAAGTAGGTCAGCGATCCCAATCCCACTTCCTGTCATCCATTAGTAGAGGTATAGAAGCAAGGAAAACATGTCAAGCAGCTATTTTTTATCCCTCGATATTTCTGCACAAACCAGATATGCGGAAAAATTAATAAAATATAATCTAAATATTAATATTTTACAAAGTTTACTATTATATTTATTGTAACAGTTTGCTGTTGTAGAATTCTATTATCATACAGTTTACCAGTGTGTTTCAGTTGCTGGCATGGTAGTAAACTTGCTTTTTTCATATTTCACTAACTAAAGATTCGAATATCATAGAAAAAATTATGCATTGAAAAATTTAAATATTTATTTTTTATGTATTTAATGTTTTTTCTTCTTGAATACATGATATGAGGCTTATATGCATTAGTGGTCATAGAAATATTACAAACTAAAGTTTTTTGCAATCAATTTTGTTTAAAAACAGGTGATGATATCATTTTTAATGATCATCTAATCATTCTGGAAAATTAAATAACATAATTTAAATAAGATATAGCCGGCTCCGTGGCCGAGAGGATTAAGGCGCAGGTCTTTCCGCTCTCGAAACCAGCGAATCGCGGGTTCGAATCTCGCCGAGGGCTTGGATGTTTGTTTGACCCTTTTTATTATCATACTTTCATCACCATTTTATCTGCATCTGGTTCTTGAAGCCCTTGTGCAGTATCAGCGCCGATGTATATATGATGTTATACCTTTTCACAAGTCATATCATATCCACCCTCAAAAATGAGGAAGGCACCTCAACGACAACAAATAAGATATAATAAAATGGTTTCATGAAAGAGTTGAAGTAAATCATTTTCGAAAGGTATTAGTTGTGAATAAAAATTAATGATCGTGTAAGGAAAAACAGCACACTAATTAGTAACAGCGAAAATAGCAAGCATAAACAACAATTGAAAGCAATGGCTAACGGAAGTTCAGTTGGGATCAGGAAGTTGACTTAAAGCTCTAGATTAGGATAGTACGGCAAACCTTATCCGCGACTCACCCAGCTGCTGATTGGTAGAACGGCTGTCACGTGAGTTTGTCAGCCATTGTTGGCCCAAACGCAGCGATAGATACCATTGAAATGCATGTGGAAGAGGCATTTTAGAATAAATTTTTAATGAAATATTCGTTGATTGGTCCTAAATTTTAGTCCGAATAAGCAAAATTTCAGGATCCTTCAATCTATGCTCCTTGGAGGTTAAAATATACGACGAAGTAATAAGAAGCAAGTAACTTTATATTATAACTTCACCGAATGATATAGAAATGTTGCATTGTGCAATTCTCAGACGATCAGAAAATATAATCTTTTGTTGAATATAGTTCTTTTTAAGAAAATACAATTCAATATAACAAGGTTAAACTGTCTGTGAAATGTGGAGGCAAAATTTTAAATAAAACGTCCATGTTATTTTCATCTTATTTTAGCAAAGTTAATTATCATTCATCATTAAACTTGAATATAACATATGAAATTGAATAACGAAAATTTTCTATTTGGGTGAAAAAATATAGAAAATTTTAACTATAAGTTTTGGGTAGATTTTTAACGTCAATATTATAAACCTCCATAAATGAATAAATTTCAAATACATTGCATGTGTAGTTATTTTTTGTAATTTTTTTTTGTAATCAAACGGATAGTTTTTCCAAATTATAATTTTTAAAAATTTTCTATCAAAATATAATTATCAAAGTTGCACGGTTTTTAATCGCAAGATCTCGAAGTAAATAGGAAGAAAAACGAACAAGTAGAGGGCGAGGTTTACCAGACATGCGAGGGCACAACCGATGAGCCGCGACGATATCCTTAGGACTTATCGTAATATATAAATTGTCGGCAAAGAACGTCGGCAGCTTATGGACGAATCTTTCAGATGGTTGTTCGGCCAGACCAAAAATCCGCAAATTGCCCCGTCGCGAGTTTTGCTCGAGGTTATCGAGTTCCTCAGCCATCAGGTCAATTCTGGAGCAATTGCCGACGTAAAGTTCATTGTTTAACTTGTCGAGATTATCTTGGAGCGAATTACATCTTGTATCGAGCGACTTCAGTTGAGTTCACTTAGAAGTTAGTTCACTTAAATTATTGTTCACCGCAGATAACTTGATGTCTAAAAGTTCGGAGAGTTTATCAATGAATTTATCAGAAATCAGGCTCCAAAAGTTCGGGCGCTCGAAAAGTGTCAGAATAGCAGATTCAATTGCTGATAAGGAAGGTTCATCGGATGTAGAATTTAGGGGTGTCCCGCCAGAAGCCGATCGAGTTGAAGGTTTCGTCACTTTCTCATTAGGTTTCGGCATAGTCGCAATTTATGGTGGAGAAATAATGTAATATTTTCAGAAATGTTAAGCTTAACGAGTGTAACTAAGGAGCAATGACGTTGATCAATAAAATACAATGATATTACAATTGTGAACCTTCTCACCCTGCGGGCTATTTGGAAAAGTCCATTCAGTTAGGGAATATCGATATTACACAATTCGCCATAAGTGCATTTAATTATTAATTCCAGCCCAAAATTAAAGACGGCATGATAATAGTAATTATAATCCAAGAACCGGGCATGTCGTAACCGGGCTTGCTTACTGAGAGTAGGCTAAGGAGAGCGCATGATGTACGACCGCAGTCGGAAGTACGAGGTGCATTCAAGTTCTAAGGCCTCCGATTTTTTTTCTAATTAACTACTCACCCGAAATCGATGAAACTGGCGTTACTTCTCGACGTAATCGCCCTGCAGACGTACACATTTTTCACAACGCTGACGCTGTAACACCCACAAAAATTTTCGAAAGCGCGCGCGAAATTTTTGTCGTTGTTTTTTTTTTAAATTTTTCGAAATTATCTTTTCCGTAGGACATGACGATGCCCTATAGGAATGAACATTCGGTAATTTTGGAGAACCCCGTGAATCAGAAGTGTTTTGACTTGGGAGTTTGCCGTCTTCAATTTACGGAAAAAGAAAAAGAGAAATTGAATATCATATAATTGATAAAAAATGATTACTGAAAAGATAAAATTATTAAAAACGTATGAGTTTATTGTTGAAACAAACAAAGGAATTTCAGCGATTGTTTCGTCCGCGGACGATAAGCTCGTGAATAGAAGCTTGTAGGCTTTGTTGGAGGAAAATAAAAGTTTTTTTTTTTAGTCTTCTCTTGGTCTCGATGTAGGGTAGTTGCAAAAAACATGGCGTTAGACATCAAGGAAGTCGCATTTTTACAAGACATTGTCTGATAGAGTGTGTAAGACTCGAAAATGAAGGAGTCTACATTGTGTCGCGTATCCGGTCTACGCCACAGAGATAGGAACTTTTATCTTCAAAGAATTTTAATCATTTAAATCTTAAATTTGATAATTAAACAAATGAAAACCTAAGACAAGCCCTCGCTCTGAAATTAAGTCCTATAGAACGTGGGAGAAAGTGAAATCGACCCAATGAATTTTGTTTTCAAAGCCACGTCAGGATGTTAATACATAAGACGAATTGTTACTTTCACGTATCCGGTAAAGTAGTAGTTATTTTGGGCCATGACCTTTATCATTGGAAACACTCTGCCTAGTTTTTTTTGTTTCGAACAGGTTTTGAAGACAGCCAGCCCCAATGCCAGCGCTTAAGATTTAGAAGGGCAGGAGTCAAAGAATGAAGCTCGAAGCAACTCGGAAACCAAATGTGGTGTTCAAAGATCTGTGAAAAATTATCTTTCGAAGAATTTCTACACAAATTCCATCGATGGTTATCTGAAGAGACATAAGAAAATTAGGTATATTTATCGGCGGTCCTATCACATACTAACCATATTAACCCGATCCTTTAGAATATTCCCCCCCCCCCTTCTGACTTACCTTAATTCCCCGCCGGCTGACTTTACCTAAGTCTATGATGGTGTGCTTTCAAGTACCACTTAACTTCTCATCAATGTCGAGAATTTAAAATCCAGAACCTATCGAAATAAATGTTAAGATATGAAAGAGACATGATTAAGGTTATGAAGAATACCAAAGTTTTAAAGTTTTAACACTTACCCGGAGAGTAGTTAAGAAAGTAGTATTTAGCTCCGTTAATGGGATGTCTTAAAAATTAAAAGAAATTTTGAAAGATAACATAAATTTGAATGAACTATATAATAGATATAGAAATGATGACTTGAAGATAAGTAGATGATTATATCGATAGGATACTTAGTGTTAAAGAAAATTCTAATATTTGTGTTTTTTTTATTTTTTCGAATGGAACTGTGCCAAAAGGTCGATCCAGACCTCCTTGTACATACATAGATCCCGAACTTGTATATATCGAAGACCAGGTAGTATGTAGTACTTTAAGACTATACAATTAAAGATAAAATCCTGCCTACAAAAGATACATATAAAGTCTAGCATCGAGAGTAACAGAGAGGAAAAGAAAGGGTTAAAAATACCGGTTGAGAAAACACAAAATTCAAGCAAACGATTTATAGAAATGTATGCGAAAAATTAATGTTCAAAGAGAATAAAGCACAGTTTTGAAATTCGAAGACTTAGCGTTTAGCGTATTCTATTCCTTTATTTAGTGATTAATCGTGTTTTATGAACCCTTATGGTCAGTTTTAAAAGTCTGTGCTTGGTATAACACTTGGCTTTCTAAAGTAAAACACAAAATTAATGTACTGTACGTTGTCCGTCGAACCGGAGCGTTACAGAAAGTTTTTTTTCGAATTTCAAACTAAGAAAGTTTTTTTTTGACGTTCAAAACTGCCGTTTTGTGTTGAATCATGGATTGCAAACTGACTATTATAGAAAGTTGAATTACTTGGAAAGACGCATAAGTTCTTTCGGAAGAGTTAAAACGAATATTCACGATAACATTACCAGAATACAGAAAAGCGCTAACATGGAACTCGTTCAAAAGAACATGTTACTTGCCACGTTATATATGCGTAGGTTCCCTCCACACCTACTCAATGTTTTGATCGTTGAAGAATTGAACGACTACTTGAAAGCAGAAGTCACCTCAGCGATGGATCCGGCGGCCATTTTAGACCGACATTTAAAGAAAATTCGTGATGGCGTAGTGGTACATCCCGACGTTGCAGAATGGGAAACCACAGACATTGAAAGCTTTATTCTTAGGGATTTACCACGTTATACCAAGAGTGCGGATCACTATAGCTTCGAGCGGGTCCAACGAACTTTAGCAAGACAAGTGGAAGTCTTAGAAGACATATTAAATGAAAGTAAGGAAGATATTAAGAAGTTTCGGGATAGACTAAATATTCCTCCTTTTGATGGTTATACGGACATCGCCTTGTACTTGGCCAATTTGGAAAGTCAAGCGCTAGCTAATGAAGTACCAGTAGCCTTATTACGAAGAATTTTTCCATTGCTCGTGGAGCCTCATCTGACATGGATAAGTGAATTACTACACGAAACCACTACTTGGGCGGAAGCGAAGACATGCCTTAAGGAACGATTTGGAGACTCCAAGACAGAAGCTGAACGCAAAATCGCGCTTTATACACGTAGGCAAATGGAACATGAGAGCTTTATTAAATTTTACTCAGACCTCAAGAGTTTGAATGCCCCTTTACCACGACCCCTCACTGAGAGAGAACTTGTTGAGGTTGCAGCCGTCAATATGGCGGATTATCTGCGCCAAAAAGTGCGACCGTCGGCTGTGAATACCGAAAAACAATTGATTTCGCTTTGTATTGAGTGGGAGAAGGCATGGGCGACAACTAGACAAAACTCTTGCGAGATGCGTAACCCGATCAGAAAGAGGGATGGAAATCCGACCAAAGAAGATGTTAGGTTTAGATGTTATAATTGTGGAAAGCCCAACACGTTACATCGAAATTGTGATTGCCGACGAAATACTGATAATTCCCAGTAGGGAGATAGGTTGCCGATCTTAGCCTACTTTGGGAAGTTTAACTCAAAACTTTTAATAATGTAAACCGTTCGCTTCAAGGAAAATAGAAGACCCCTCTCACTGCTAGAGACATTAAGATAATACTGAGGATATCAAAGGTTCGATTTAAGGAAAATTGGAAGTCTCCGTAGTTTTGAAATGAAGTTTCTTCTGAGTTTGGTCACTTTTGGTCCCATTGGTCACGAAGCAGCAACCTTGGTGAGACTTTTTCTTCGCAGCCAAGGAGGTTACCGTGGAGCTCCTCATATCAAAAGTTTCACAAGAAGCTCACCTTATCTAATGGAATGAAGCGCTTCAAAAAAAAAGGGAACACATTTCGGGGCGAAGAATTATTCCGCTTGAGGACAAGCTTCGTGTTTGATGGTGGGGGACTGTAACACCCACAAAAATTTTCGAAAGCGCGCGCGAAATTTTTGTC
>JAHWFO010089368.1:0-11505 GCA_023313115.1 Rhysida immarginata
GTCTATTTCATAGATATTCGAAAGCGTATGGCTGAGAACCCCATTACATTTAAAAGTGGCAATGCTCTTTTGGTATTGAAAATACTGCTGATAAATGTCATCATCATAATCAGTGGTTGTAATGAACTCCACAAATTTAGTACGAATACATCGACTAAAAACAGTGTCTTTGACAAAGAGTTTTGCAGCCACATACACTTGTCTTGTTTTGAATTTACTCATTTCTCTTACAATTGAATTGATCTTTGTACGAGCAACCTGTATACAGGTCTCCTTGCTTTTAAAATTTGGCTTCGTTTTAAAAAAATAGTCTCTGCAAGGTTTTTTAGGCCACGGCGATAAGGACCATTGCGAGAAACGGATTTTTTGAGTAAAAACACTTTAATTGTGAAACTGTATCTTGACTGCATTTGTACATCTTTCTGTAGAGAGAGGGAGAGAGAGAGAGAAGAGGGGTTGCTAAAAGGATGTCACTAGGAATGCTAAGAGGTATTTTGGGGACAACAATTACAAAAAAAATATACTTACAGAAGATGATCGTCTATGGACAGGGTTACGTTCCTCCGACGAAGGCCTTTCAGGATCCGAAAAATCCTCCTCCTCCGGGTTGTTGAAATCCCCTACTTCGGGATTTTCAATGCTGGCTGGAAAAAGGTCGTCGAACGTTGGGTGAAACTGACGAGCCTCTGACTCGGAAGTAGATGGAAGAGGAAGAGGAGACATAGATCGACTCCTTGCCTTCGGCGGTGTTGGAGGACGAGCAAGTTCCTCTTCAGAATCAGAGCCCTGGTAATGCTGTGGACGTGAGCGCTAGGCATTTTTGAAAAAAAATAAGTTAATACAAAACAAGTGAAGAAGAAAAAAAGAAGTAGAAGTTAGGGGAAAAATAAGTAAAAAACACAGTAATAACTCACACGTTGTAAACGTATGAATTCCCCAGCTTCAACACGCCGAGAATTTGTGCATGGTATGGACACACAGTCCTCGGTTTGAGAAGAAGAAGACTACATAGAAGAAGAATAAAGATAATTGTTTAAAACAGTCAATTTTTTAAAAAATGGATGGAATTGTAAAGAAGGTTTGGAGCAAAACAACATACACAGAGCGTTGGTAGTGAGGACCAATGGGAATGGGTTGCTCCGCAGTTGTCCTTCTGAGTTTGAGGTTTGCTCTGAGACACTAGAAATGCAAAAACAAAATTCAATGTCTAGGTATACATCAGTTGCAAACCAAAAACTTTGTATTTTTTTAAAACGAGGTTGGAAGTTAAAAACTGGAAGCGAAAACAGTAAAGACAATGAAAATTCATACTTACTATTTACTGTCGAAGAAAAAGAAGCTGGTTGTTTACTCGAAGTGATTTGGAACTACAAGTTCAGTAGGCTTGGAAGACCTGTGCTTTTTGCTAGCAAAAATACCCAGTATTTAAAGGAAAACCGCAAGAATCGATTGACATTTCTCAACAACGATTAACCAATGATATGTTGGAAAGATTGAGAAGGCAGGTTCTCATACGGCTACCGCCCAATGACCTTCTTCGTTGGACCAATCACCATCATTCTTGGGTATGAGTCATCACGATGACTGAATCTTAACAACTATTGGCCTCACGCTAGAAACCTGTTATGTATTATCTACAAACGTCTAAGTGAATTTTTTTTTTTTTTTGGAAACAAGAATTTAGAGAATTATTATTAGAATTATTTGTAAAAAATATGGATATATACTCTTTTTAAAATGGAAAATCACTTGGTAAAGCTTTCCAAATTTACATTTTATTAAGAGAAAGTTGTTCTAAACTAGAAAGTTTGTAATGTTTATATACTAGTTAGAAATCTTATTATACATTAAATTATTTATAATATATAGTACTATCCAGAGTTACCCAGAGTCATGGATATATAAACTAGCAAAGTCACCCGGCATTGCCTCACATAATTTCTGTTGTAAGTGAACAGAAGAAACTCAAGAAGTTAAATGATAACTCAATAATACCTGAGCAATTTAGAAAACAGAATTTAGAAAATTATTAGAATTATTAGTAAAAATATGGATGTATACACTTTAAATATAGGAAAATCAATTAGTAAAACTTTCCATTCTTCATTTTATTAAGACAAAGTTGTTCTAAACTAGAAAGTTTATATTATTTATATACTAGTTATGAATCTTATTATAAACATTTTATTAAGAGAAAGTTTATATTATTTATACACTAGTTATGAATCATATTATAAACATTTTATAAAGAGAAAGTTGTTCTAAACTAGAAAGTTTGTAATGTTTATATACTAGTTAAAAATATTATTATACATTAAATTATATATATATAGTACTATCCAGAGTTACCTAGAGTCATGGATATATAAACTAGCAAAGTCACCTGGCATTGCCTCACATAATTTCTGTTGTAAGTGAACAGAAGAAACTCAAGAAGTTAAATGATAACTCAATAATACCTGAGCAATTTAGGAAACAGAATTTAGAAAATTATTAGAATTATTAGTAAAAATATGGATGTACACTCTTTAAATATAGGAAAATCACTTAGTAAAACTTTCCATTCTTCATTTTATTAAGAGAAAGTTGTTCTTTGTTGTGCGAAAATTCCAAGATTCAGAAAGGGCTGGAATGAATAGCTTTGGGAGATAGAGAAGCTGAACAATAGGCAAAAGGAGGGGAAATCACACAAAAGAAATAGGGGCATTTCTAAGATTCCCAGAAATCTGAAGTCTAACTCTATTAAACCTGTGCTAAAGAACTACATTCCTGAGCAATTTGAAGCAAAAGAACCATTTTTGAACACACTTTCCCACACTAACAGACAGTAGATAATATTTCAAATCGCATCAAATTCATATTAGCCAAAAAGAGAGAATTTCACTGACCAGGCAGAGAGGGGAAAAAACAAGAAGGAGGTTTAACAAAAGGAAGGGTGCAATGAATAGCTTGGGGAGATAGAGAAGCTGAACAATAGGAGGGTGAAATGAATAGGCGGGGGAGAAGGAGGAAAGGGGAGATGGGGGCTTTATTTACAACCTGCCTAAGTTTCACCCCATTTGACCAGAGAACAGGTAGGGGTGAGGGAGAATAGGAGGGCAGGTGAGACAACAAGTTCAAAGAGAAGAGGCAGAGAAAAGGCAAGACTCCATATCTAAAACAACATTCCATTGGTAGGGGAAAATAACGCGCCAATATGCGCAGAATCAAACAAAAAGTAGGGAGAAAATCCAATGAAACTCCGAGCTTTGTATCTGAGCTTTATATGTGATTGGTTGACATATAAATAGACAGAGAGTCTCCAATAAAAATCTAAGCTTTTATATATTTATTGTATGTGATTGTATGTGATTGGTTGGTATGTAAATAGACTTAAAAACATTGGTTAACTTGTGGAAGGGGCTGACCAAACAGAAACTCTACGTACTCCTACCTGAGCTGAGAAGTGAACCAGATAAAGTGAAAAACACTTCAAACGTAGTTGGAACTTAGACAAACAGCAAATCAACTAGTTAGCTAGCAATGGAGACTTCAAATGGAAACAAACGGAGTAAGTACCTTTCAAATTTTCGTAAAAAAGCACAGGAAATCTTTAACAGTAAAATGTAGAATTTGTTAAACTAAGAGGAGAGTTTTTTAACATTAATGCATGCATTACGAAAAAACGCATACGAAACTGTATTTACAGAAAGTAATCTGTCTTGTATTTTTCTTTTTTAACTTTTTAGTTCATGGCTGCATCCTTGATGCCACTTACTTCGAGACAGACGCTGGATTAACAATATTTAAAAACTTTTCGTACAGTGCAGTTTACGCGATTAATCAGTTAACCAAAACGGAAAAAAATGACATTAAAAACAATGGTCGACTCCGGGGAAAATTCGAATTCCTATTGCCGTCTGAAATAAATTTAAGTAACAATGATCTCGAGCGATTGCAGCAAATAAATTTCACACTTCCAGGCCAGATCGCGATTTTGGACGGCAATATATCATATTCTAACTTAGATTCGATAATAAGGCATCTAAAAATGTTATTCTCACGTTTTTATGCCTACGGAATTGACCAGTGTTTAATTTTGTCTAAATTATTGGGTAATGACGTACAAAATATGGAAGAACATCTACCACCACTGGATGAAGAATCAATCATAAACCCACACTTCAAGAATACATCTGCACGTGATGTTTATAACACCCTTCGAATTGTAACAGGGCTCGCGAGAATGTATGAAGGAGAAGAATTGGCAGAAGATTGGTGTTGAATTCTCAATAAAAAAAAAAAGAACTGACATTAGATTTGTAAGAAAAAAGTGAATAAACTAGCTCTGAAACCTTGTGAATTGTCAAAATTTCATTAACTCATTGTAATCATAATATAAAAAAAAATATTAGAATCTTAATTAATTTATTACTTATAACCTAGTGGAAAAAAAACCCTAATGAAAACTTAATTTTAATATTAATTTCATTAAATCATTTGTGGAAATAAAAATAAAGTATTATAAACTTAATTAAAAACTTAATTAAAACTTTGCGGGGAAAAAAAAGCATTAAAATCCTAATTAAATATTAATTTTATTAGAACATTGTAAAAATAGAAAAGTAATTCCTCCCCCATCCCACTTTGGTATTTTTTTTTCCACAAACTTGTGGCTCCATCTAGTGACGAGAAATGTAAATCCTTCACTCCCCACTCTGGTATTTTTTTTACCACGAACTTGTGGCGCCATCTAGTAACGGGAAATGTAACCAATTACCTCTTTCAATACCGAAAATTAAGGGGAAAGGGTTAAAATTAAATTAAAAGGGTTACAATTAATTAATAAGGGTTAAATAACCCTTCAGTGACATTATTGACAGGTCATCAATCAATCCATCAATTCATTAGAGTAATTAACCCTTTCATTAAAAAAACAAAAGAAAAATTAATTAAGTAATTATGCAAATTAGCTCTATTGTGTACCCTAGACCTGGACCTATAACTACTCAAAATTATTGGCTGATATAAAATCGATGACTTTATCGTTGTACATGGATCGGTAAATGATTACAGTTGCATTGCCTTTGTCGGCTTTCGCAAGTATCGCGTCTGGTTCAGATAGTTTTTTCTTCAAGGTGGTGGAGGCTACGACGTCTTCGACTTGTTCACGCTCAGTTGGGGTGGTTGTAGACTTGTTAAAGGCTTTCCGTATTAGGTGGCCGGCGCTGGCTCGTCCGGGGTAGCATGGAGATGGCAACATCAGTGTCGGAGATGACTGTGTGAAGGTTTGGCCGCGTGGGTTTTCTAGAAACAACTATTTTAAGCCTTTGTTGAGAAGGCTTTGCTCGTTGTCAGAAATCTGGATAGTCGTGAGATTGACCACGTTAGGGTGGAGATCAAAGTCACATTCGGGAGGAGAGCGAGATGGTGTAGCAATACGACGGATGTCGTCAAGTTTCTTACACAAAGTAGCGAACTTGTGTTCTTTAAAAGACTGCAATCTGATGTCGTCCTCGTCGACAAGGGACATCAGAATCTCAGGTGGCACAAATGAGGAGACTTGTAGGTGAAAACAGAACACTTCCTGGGTGAGGCGATGTTTCTTAACACCCTAGAGGATAAGCAGATATATGTCATGGCCTGTGTGGACATTTCCAAGGCTTTTAACACAGTTTCACATCCTCAATTGTTCTTCGAATTGGAAGCCTTGGGAGTTGCAGGCCGCACCATCGAACTTCTCAAGGATCTTTTCAATCAACGCTCGAACTGTATTGAGACCATCAATAAAACCATATACGGTCCTGCCAAGAGAGGTATACCGCAAAGTTCGTCCATTAGTAATACCCTCTTTGCGACCTTGATCGCACCAATCTTCCACCTGAATTTGAACTTTAGACTCCGAGCCTTTGTTGATGACATTATTTTAACTAAATCTTACCCTCGATCAAAAATATCCGAAATCGATCAAGATATCAACGCGGATATCAAAAGACTTCAACAATGGTTTATCACCAGAGGTATGTGGATCAACCCAGACAAGACGACCATACTTAAATTAGATAAACACTGTGAGGCACATAGTGCTACCATTAAAATATTGGGCATCACCTTCGATGCGAAACTGAAATACGTCCAGCAAGTTCAAAAGATCGTGTGCACAGGGAATAGATTAGAATTCCTAATTAATAGACTCCGAAAGACGTTATCCAGAAAGGAAATCACTACTATTCTAAAAACTGTTGTATTCCCAAAATTCACTTACGCAATCATGGTATGGTACCCACCTAACAAACATCTTCAAGAACAACTGAAAATAGCCTTCAGTAATATTATACGATCGGCCATTAATTTGACAGCCAGACAATCTATCACACAAGCCTGTAACGAGGTGCAAATCATGAACTTCACGTCCCTCATGACCTTTATTAAACTTAAAGAACTTACTAAAGCGTTCTTTTGTAAGCGGCACCCGGCCCACTTCGTTTATTCATGGCTAAACGTTACTCCTACTTTCAGAAGTTCTACACTGTTCTTATTATCACCGCCTAAGATTATCTCTAGTTGGAAAGAGAAATACTTCCCTTATAACACCTTTGGCTTATGGAAAAGCCTACCTTTAGATCAACGCTATATGATTATTGACTGTCGGAACAGAAATTGTTACGATCACCTAAGACATGCTAGTGACTTGTTACGGACCTGGCTAATAAATAATCAATAAGATCTGCTTTTTAATCAGTGATTTTGCTCTGAGTGAGCGCAAAATAAATAATAATAAATAATAATAATAATAATATAAAGTAGAGGTTGCACGGCTTACCCAGGTTCTGATGACTGCAGCCCGTGCTGCTTTGGAGGCGATGGACCTGTTGCGGATAATGTCTTGGGCATGCTTGGTTTCCAGGAGCCACGGATGCATATGCAGTTAAACCAAATATTCTGGATCGTGGCAGCGAGCTTTCTCTTGATGATCCTTTCTGATATTTCATCAACCATCACTAAGATGTTCCACATCAAGAATTTGGTCTCCTTGTTATATTTGAGCCCCCATTTTGCCCAGCTATCTATACATCTGTCTTCCCTCGGCCTCCGAGTATCCCCACGTTCCCCCCTCATTCTCTCCGTCATCTGAAACCGCCCTCCACCATTAATCACGATAAGTTTGATCAACCAGGGGTATACTGCCTAAGTTGTGCCTTCTGCGACAAATATTATATAGGTCTCTCAACTCGCAGCTTCACTATACGTTTTAAAGAACATGTCAGATCATACAATAATCAAGACAACTGTTCACAGTATGCCAACCAACTGACAAGCACCGGACACCCCTTTAGACCACAAAGCGAAGTAATGTCCGTTATGCATGTTTGCAATAAACCATTCAAAATAGCCACTCTGGAATCTATCGAGATTTACAAGGCCAAGAAGCCCAACCCCGACCAATTACTCAATTACCAGACTGAATTCGATGTGTTCGCCATGCTCAATCCTCTACCAGACCTTTTGTAATCTTTTTATTGTTTTTACTTTTGTACTTTGCTTTAAATAGTTTTTATTTTCATTCTGTACTTTGCTTTAATAAAAAATCATCTTGTATTTTTCAGTTTTGTATTTACGTATACGGCCCTGTTTGTAAATCCACTTGCCATTTCGACAAACGGATACGACCTCTTTTCGGTCCGCGTTTGCGACCCCACATTTTTTGTTTTTCTTTTCTCCTTAGTTTATTTGTCCTATTGGTTAATTTTCCTATTGGTTACTTTGTTGACTTGCCCTGTACCTCCATGCTCATTTGTTCATTTGTACCCAAATCTCTGTATATAAATGCTTGCGAACCTCTTGTTGTGTATCCTTGAAGAAGCCGGGAATAAATAGCGAAACTAGTCGATAATCCTGTTGTCCACTTTTTATATGCAAAGCCACCATTCACTTCGTTAAAAAGCTCAAGAATAAATAAAAGAAGCAATGATTAGATACTTAGTAAACCATTACGATATACTTAAACTACATATGAGGTAAAAGAATTGTTAAATAAAACCAGCAACAAGGATAAAAGAAATCCAGATTGTGGTCATCTATCTATATACAGCATTTAGGTTCCAAGGGTGATTCTTTTGACAGTTCGTTGGAGAAAAACTACTGCATCTCTAAACTTCATTTTGATCTTAAATGGAAGTTTTTAGTCTGTAGATTTGTCAAAGTTAATTTTTGTGTCCATAAATACCACTAATTAGCGGTAATTTACAATTCAAAATTGCTGAGGCTGGCAAATCAAGCAATCCTTTCCTCAATGACGTCACTATTAACAATTTTGCTGGCATTGATGATCAAATTAACAACAATTACATAAACAATTAATAATGATAACAATAAACAACAATACAGGCAAATAGATCTTTAATTAACGAGATGGAGGCGAGTTGTTTACCGTCAAATTTTGGCGGGATCCAGCTAGTATAACTCTAAAAGGGTGGAGTTTCTTAAAAATAAAAAAAAAATCCTTTAAGTGTGAGAAGAGTCTTTCAATGGCTATAGTTTTTTCCTAAGTCAAGATATGACCTCAAGCTCTTAATTAAAGAACATTCTGTAAATTATGTTTAATATTTTACGGCAGAGGTCAAATGGTGAGCTTTTCTTCATTAACACTTGCTTTTCTTTTTTTTCGCTAGACCGACAACTTGTTTGAGAGGACTTTGCACTATGCTCTCTCCTTGGGCGGCGACACTGATATGATTGGGAGCATGGCGGGGGCGATCTGCGGTGCCCACGTCGATTTCGATAACATTCCCTCGCACTTGAAGGAGGTTTGCGAAGACAACGACACGGTGGCCCAACTGGCAGAAAAGCTCTTCAAAAAGGCCACCGGTAACTGAAAGATTGGCTGTTTTTCCTTTTGAAAATTGAACGTTGTTCAAATAGTGATACGACATGACTTATTATCACAACTGTATTGTATTATTGTTTGTTCCGTTTTGTACATTGCCTTTTGTCTCACATTTTTATTTTTATATAAATCGTGTGTGTGTGTAAATCGACTTTCGCATATTATATTTTGAATCAATAAAAAATGTGTATTTATTTTTCTTATCTTTGCTTCGTATTTTTAGGCATGTAAAGTACTGGAATTTACATATGACAAGCAGACAATCAATTAAGTACGCAGGTTGTTAGGAGACAGGCAGCCAAGCAAACAGACAGGTCACATCGGCACAGACTGTACAGAGGATTGAGTACGTTACAATAAACGAATTACATATGCAAATTCTCCAGCCACGTGGTTGACAGGGCTACGCGGTCTTTGGACTGTAGACGACCCCGTACATTGGACGGTTTATGGAAAGCTTGTAAAGAGGGATGGGCACAGATCGAGCTAAATTCTCCGCGGCGAAGTCTCATTAAATGGAAAGTGCGATGTAGAGCCACAGTTCGACACCGTGGACACCAGACAGAACATCACCGAACATGGCGGCGGGGTTTCTCATAAACCTATGACACTTGTAATTCGTTTATTTGTAACGTACTCAACCTTCTGTATAATAATCTCAAGAATTTATCAAAATTTAATTTGGCATTTATAACACCCTTGAGTAGATGCCCGCTTACATTGGGTCAGGGGTTTCGGTGCTTCAGGTATTCTGTGAGCTGTGTTAGTTCTAGCACTACTATTTCAGGATCACATTTGCCAAAAAAAGTTCAGTAATCTTATTACTACGGTTGAGAAATGAGACGAAGAGCATCCGATCTAGTAATCTCATTATGTCGAGAAAGTTCTTACTGCATCGGCTTCGGCGAAGGTTGATATTACCTTCGTTCGGGAATTACACAAAGGAATACTCTCAATGAGTTAGGGGAGGAAGCCAAACAATATTGACTGGATAGTACAGGTATATTACGTCTACAAACCGTTCGGATCCTGGAACTATGGACCTAGAAGGAGTAGGGAAGCTTTTGTATTCGCGTGTCGACTCTAACATGACTAAAGTACTGGATAGGGAAAGTAAGGACACTCAGAGGAAGCCGCCATTTTTGTGCAGAACCTACAAACTGGTTATATCAGCATATCTGCATTGAGAGATTTTTATCCATAAGAATTAAACTTATTTAATAATAAATATTTTATTCCTCAAAAATAAATAAAAACAATTTTTAACGTCTTTTAATATATGATTCAATGAAAGTAGATTTAAATATTTACACAACTCGGTCAATTCAGCTCGAGGGTCGATGAAGAACGCAGCCAACTGCGTGAAGTAATGTGAATTGCAGATAGATTATTATTTAAATTTGTATATAAAAATCATATAAGTAATTTTATATCGTAAATTTTAAGATTTATCAAAATAAATTTCTCAATTTTAACCAAATATATATCCTAAGTAAGTGTCTGTGTTAAAAACAAGAATGATTTTACCGCCAAAGCGGATAAAGGGAGCACATTTTCTTGTTATAGCCTCGTACACGGATATATAGAATTAACCAACATTTTAAAACACTTGAGAATAAATAAATAAATATGAAAACTAAATTGTAAATTACTATTTAAATAGGCTAACGTAGAGAGAGAATTTAAAAGAATAAACTTGAAGAATGAAAAAATACACTTAAATACATTTAAAAAAATAAAAGTTCTTTAATTTGTAAGAATTCTCACATAATGTTAAACCAAGTGAGCCTCAATTGCTGAAGCGTTATGTATAAGCATCTATTAGATTTTCATATTAAATTACTAAAGTCTTATTGAAGCAAGCGATTAACTAAGACTATTAAATTAACTATTCAATTAATTAGTAATGAGTTTTAGATACCATTAAGCCTAAGAGTACTATACTCTTGATTCAAATAAGCTATGGATAACAAAAGATCTAATAACGCGTAAGAACTTGGTTGATATATTACACGCCATATCTTAGCATTAAAAGTTCTATAAATTCTGTATTGTACCATTAGGGCACGTGCTATAAAACCAATTGCCACTATCATTATTTACTCGTTATATTCACTCATGGCACGTTGTTACGAGTTGTTTGATATATTACATGCCATATGTTAACATTTAAAGTTCCAATCGTGCCATATGGTATCATATGCGACCTTTAAGGCACGTGCTACTAAGCCAATACAATTATCATTATTTACACGTGATATTCACTCATGGCACATTGTAACGAGTTGTTTGATATATTACATGCCATATCTTAGCATTGAAATTTCCAATGGTACCATATGGTTTCATAGGGCACCATTAGGGCACGTGCTAGTAAACCAATAACCATTATCATTATTTTCTCGTGATATTCACTCATTACATGTTGTTACGAGTCGTTTGATATATTACATGCCATGTATTAGAATTGAAACTTCCAATGGTACCATATCATGCCATAGGGCACCATTAGGGCACGTGCTACTAAACTGTTGACCATTATCATTATTTTCTCGTAATAGTCACTCATGGCACGTTGTTACGAGTCGTTTGATATATTACATGCCATATCTTAGCATTGAAAGTTCCAAGGTTACCAT
>JAHWFO010089377.1:2114-109917 GCA_023313115.1 Rhysida immarginata
AAAGCCACAACTCACTAAGAGGTAGGGCTTGTTGGCTAACAACGGAACCCTTGAAAGTCAATTTTTCTTTTTTCTAACAAATTCACGTGGACGGAAATGAAAAAATAACAAACAGTAAATTTATATTAAAGAGAAACGAAAAGTTTGATTAAAACAAAATTTCAGTCGAAAGAGTAACAAGGCCCAAAACGGATGCAACTACATCTAGTCAGATTGGGGTCACCGATGGATAGATAGCCCCAATAGACAGATAATAGCAAGCCTATCATTACATTAGCCCTTCTTAGTCAACAAAGCAGTGTGTTGCTAAAAGCAACCTTCGGAGTTCACAGCTGCATGCTGGCATTGTTTGAGTCGGTTCACAATGTGTTTGCCACGCCAAGGGCGGGTGGAAATTAGGAAGAGGCCTGTGTAAGCGTCTGAGTGACCTGCTTATACAATAGACCTATGAGCCACTAAAACCAAACGAGGAAAGAGAAGACCTCAAACTCTCACCTATCATACAAATTCGCTGTCTTGCCTTCTAATAAACAGCCCAAAATAACCAAACAATAGAAAAAGAGTAATGAAGTCTGCTTTAATAAGTAACAATATTCACCTATGACCCTCAAAAATGTGAACTTGTAACAACTTAAAAGCGAAATTTGCACTTAAACGTTTATTATGTAACGCAGATTAATTTAGAAAATTTAACATTTGCACGAGCCTAAATACATTAAAAGTAAAGTCAGATTTTTGTTTTATTTTATTTTATATTATTTATATTACGTCAGTTAAAATTATAGGAAATAAAAAACAACCAGTCAATAGTAACTAAAAACGGAAAAAACCTGTATACTTTTCACTATCATCATCAATTTTTTATAAGAAATCAATGCAAAACAGAAAAAACAGAGATATGGAAATGTGGAGATAAATTTTCCAAGGTAACGAATGATTGCGAGAGCTAAGAAATGAACAAGTCCTACGGAACATGTGAAACAATAATGCTATTGTATTAAAATTGAAACGCTGCATTTTACATTAGCAAAATGCTGCGACCCTATAGAAGAGACAAGGATTTTTAGCTTAGATTAGCGTGAGCCTTGATTACAGCGGTTGTCGCCGCTGTTCACGGCTCGGATACACTAGGCTTCGTACGGAATTACGTACACTTTTATTTAATAGGCCAGGCTTTAATTTAGTCGGGAAAAAAGCACGAAAACGAATGGGGGGTACACCAATGCATCATAAGCAAAACGTATATCGCATACCTGTGCTAGAAAATGCAAGGAATTTTAGCCCGGAATAGCTTGAACACTGAACGGAGTGTCAAACGGTGATGTACTCCTCGCGAACACGCTAAGCCTAGCCCTGCCGAATTGTGTGATAACAAGTACGTGCGTTTTTGTTTTGTTAATACGACAGATTTTAATTAGATGAAAAAACTCTGAAAGTAATGTGAAAACGTCTATACAGCACAAACAAACGTATTTCAAATAACCTGAATTGTCAGATACGTAGATTTTTAGCTTGAATTAGCCTGCGTGTCGAAATTAGTGACTGATGGCGCTGTACACCGCTATTAGGTCTCGTGCGAACACCTCGACATCACCTGTGTGTAAATATGTTAGCGGGCGAGAGTTTAATTAGAAGACAAACAAAAACAAAATGATGAGAGAGCCGTGTAACCCTAACAAAGTACAGAAAAACATATCACATATATCTTTGGCGGAAGACACCGTGTTTTTAAGCAAACACAAACACGTGAACAATGCAACCATGAACGAACGCGCTGAACAACAACAACGCCCCATCGTCCACTCCGTGGCCAAGCAGCAACCACCACCACCCACGCTTGAGTACACACAGGCGCTACATCTATCACCTTGTAGATCAACACATCGTAAAAGGGCAGTGAAGCGAACATACAAGCCCATGACAAACTTTTAAAAGTAAAAATCAGTGTAATTAGACAGAAAAACAAGCCATCGAGGACACATCATTGAGAAAGCATGCCAGAGAAGCAATGTGGATGTGAGTGACTACCTCGGAATCACGATGCTCGCATACGCGAACGTCATCAACTCGTGAATTGTAGAGTGACGTAAAACGAAAACACAGTCCACGTACAGCCTTTATTAAGTAAAAATTATAAAATTCAAACTGTAAAACATACCAACAAGCTCGCGATTATGAGAACTTAACGACTTGTGACGAGTGCTGTTAAATCATTCCATGTGACCATAGCCTTAAATCGAAAACAGACTTTTTTCACTATAAAGAGTACGAAGCATATCACCCTCGTATCCTGATACCATAAGTGAACAGAAAAGTTGTATGCTGTTTGCTGTATGAGAGAGAGAGAGAGAGAGAGAGAGAGAGAGCACGAAAACAATTTTTAGAATACAATTTTAAACAACCTTTTGCAAACATGTATTGGTTATGTAGGAGAAGGGAGAAATAGAGAGAGAGAAAGGGGGTGGGTGACTGAAAATCGCGAGGTTGGGGAATCAAAGACCACGTTTATCAACCTCTGTGAGCCAAAGTTGTGCAAATTTGTATAGAGAGAGAGTCAAGTATGCCTCAGCAACTTTGAGAAATGTGAAATTTGTATTTTTATTTAACATTTAAACCAGGTTCAACCCTGAGAAGAAAAAGCACCACTTCATGCGAGCAAAGGCAATCAGTGAGAGAGGCAAAAATGAAAATAAAACAAATTTCAAACAGCCCAGCTTTAAAATAAGCTAAAAAATAGTGAATATGACTCTTTCATCAGGTTGTGTAACCTAGTTGTATTTATAAGCAATTATATGAGAGTTCAGATCCACCCTTTTAGACAGCATTAGTCTCTACTCAGATGCACACTTGTCAATTGAAACAATGTATCCATTAGTTGAAAATTAAAAACAAAACAATGCACCTTGAAACAGCAGTCGTAGAAGAAACTGTAAAAGAGCTTGGAAAAATTTTGGTTACCCGAGAAACAATAGTGAATTAGTAATTAGGCGATCAATTTGAGGTGCCAGTATACCAACCCCTACCCATTTAGGTGGGTATTTAAGCGAGTCAACAGGTGTTCACTTCTAAGACAGAATCACCTAAGTGAATCACCTAAGATCCCCTCTTATCTGCCACACCTGTGCTTAGCAGGGGTACATCAGAGGATTATGAAATTAATTTTATTTCAGCCTTAGGCCACCTAACATGGCTGCCATCACGTGATTACCTTACCATCAGAGAAGGGTGTGCACAACAATCTGTGTCGCCCTCTGGTGTCAAACCCCCCCCCCCCAAAAAGACCACACCCAAAAAAGACCACACCCAAAACATAGGACCAACGCCCAAAAAAAGACCACACCCAAAACAGAGGACCAACGCCCAAATAAAGACCACACCCAAATAAGGACCAACGCCCAAAACCGGGGAGGTGGGGTTGGTGGTCACGTGATACGAAATCTGCACACGGATTTGTTGAACGCCTGTGACGTCAGGAAGGGGGGTGGAGGGGTGGGTGGTCACGTGACGCGAATACTGCACGCTGATTGGTTGAATTCGGGGTGCCTGGCTCATTAATATGTGCCCCGATCAAGTCCTTATCTACTCTGGTTCGAATCCAGGTCGTGGAATTTTTGCTTTCATTTTTTCAAATAATATCAATACTTAACGCTTGGAACATTATCTCCAGTTTACATTTTTTAATTTCTCACATAGAGTTGGTCAATAAAAGAAAAACGGATATTTGGGCTCTTTAGGCAGGATGTACTTTCATCAGCCCTGGTTTCTCGTGGTATTCTTTGAAAAATCTGCCTAAAATCTCCGTAGCCTTCAGTAAACCTCCCGCAAAAAAGCACTAATACTGGGGTAATACTGGTCTGATTGATTTCATGCAAGGTTCTGTCACCACGTCTACCAATTTACGGTTTACCATATAGGACTCTTCCCATATTAAAGTTCCCCGTTTAAAGTTCCATACTGAGAGAGAGAATTTCCTGAAACTGTCTTGGGTAACCAACCATCGATTCAGATTATTTCCTCGTAACTTGTCATTCAGTTCGCCGCTATCGTTCAGCTTAAACTTCCTGAGAGTTTTGAACAAATTGATTCTGATATTTTTGCCACAACTCTGCAGCATCTGAAAGGCCAAAAAATACTAGCAAGATATCAAATATAATGACGCAAGCGATGTGGACGAAACTGTCATCCCAGTGTTATCAAAATCTGGAAAGTGACGTCCGTGGCAAGCAGGCTGGTAAGTGAGAGATATTCAACATAGTCAATTTTTTGCAGTTCAGTAAAGTAAATCATCCTTGCTTTGTGTGTAGACGGAAGTTTAAGTAATAGCATGCGGAGTTGTTTGGATGCATCGCCGAGACTCTACCAATAACGTGATTTTTGAATATGCCAGGCTGTTCCAAGTCTTATACGGTTGAAAACACCTCGCTGCTAGATATGTGTAGACTAAAACGGAATTTCGGATCACTTCTAGTGGAACAGACATATTTATACTGTATCCATTTATATCCAAAGAGCAAATGTCGCATTTGGGATTAAATTTCGAAAACGTGATCGCATTCTAAGCACGCATGTACCGAAAAAACGACATAACAAAACGAAACAGACTTTATTTGGACTTCTCACTTCTTAAGAATAAGAATAGTTGCTTTATGAAGATTAAATGGAACTATAGATAGAAAGAAAGAAGATAAAAGGCAATAATGACTGATCGCGATCACAAGATACCCTAAGTGTTGACCCAGATATAAGCTAAAACCATTTGCGTTTCATCAAACTCCGTTCAGTCGTATTTGTGTGAGGTGCGTACAAACAGACAAACAGACACACAAGCAGACCAAAATTCCAAAATTGATCTTAATGCGTTCTATCATTTATCCATCATCTCCTAAATTTTTTTAAAGTAGTCATCTTTCAGCATATGTAGTTTTATGCACCACGAATATGCATACACACACCTAAATTAGAAGAAACACTGTCTTCCAAAAGCATTCTAAATAATTTGAACAAAATAAAATTCTCTGAAAACCTATCCATACGCAAAGCAACACTTACAGATAAAACCAATTTATAATATCAAAACACATATAAATTTCTGAATTCAATCTGGCAATAAAGACACAACAATATAAAAACTAACAACAACCAACAATAATACACTCACATTAGTATTTCTAAGCAATGACGTATATTAAAGATAGACTCCGAATAAGGAATAATTAATTCAAAACCAATCCTCAAAGTTAAAGTGCGTACAACTGTACACACAGACAAGAAAAAAGATCAGGAATCATTTTTCACAAAAATAAATCAAAAATACGTAACTGAAAGACAATCAAAACGAAATTGAAATTGAAACCATGATCGAAAAATAATAAAATACTTCAAATACAAAGTAAACAAAGAGATAAACTTATCACTCCGTGATCGGTGTGTGAAAGAATTATCAATCAGCTACTCTTGTGTTTAGCCATGTGTTTTGCACAATCTCCACTCACTTTCGGCCATGACAGTTTTGGGCATGGAGCTTCCCAATTTGCTTCAAGTTACAACAATAGGAATCGGAGTCTATCTTTAATATACGTCATTGTTTCTAAGTATGTTCATGGATGAAGAAAAGATGGATGGGACATTTCTATGCGTCGAGCGTGAGTCTTTTTTCAGTGGCGCTCTCTGGCGATTTCTGTAGTACTAAACCAAAACTGTCTGGGAAATAAAAAAGATAGTTTCATTTTCTGCTTTGCGTAGTACTAAACCGAAACTTCACCATCATCGTTTCGATTTGCATAGTACTAGAAAATTTTTAAAAAAGAAATGTATATATTAAGTGGCCGTTTAAGATAAATGTGTGCTTAGAAAGTTTTTTTATATTTTTATTTCATTGTTTTTAGTCTATTTTTAAATTTATTAACTTAATCTAAGCAGACGAATATATTTAGTACTAGGCAAAGCTCCAGATGTCGCGCCAAAATCAAACGCACTGAGGAAGGCAATGGAGTGTCCCATCCATCTTTTCTTCATGCATGGTATGTTTGATTTGCAGGTTTTAGAGGTTTTTTGGTTTCATTTCGGAATGTGGGAGTTAGATCTATATTTCATTTTATAAAGTTATTCTCAACCATACAGGGTGAATACAAAAGTCTGAACCCCCCTTTTATTTTTTGAACCGAAGCAGATATGTCACTTTTTTGATGAATCCAATGAATAGGAAGTTGTAGGTGCACTTTTCATCATCCCAGATATGCAAGTTAGGGCACATCTCAAAAAACGTAAGAGATAGAGATAAAAAACAATTGCAAACTTGTTCAGCATAAAAAAACAAACAAGACAAAAAAAATCATCCAAATCGGACCAACCATACACCCATAATCACGTGGTGAACTGTTTGTAACTCACAAACAGTCACACTCTACAAGAAAAACTGAATGTTGAGATTTCCACCATGTAAAGCATGCAAATCAAAAACTTAACATAAATTACCATACTCACATTCACTTTCATGCAGAAAGGAAGATAAAAGCCATGTTTCAGCACACAGAAGACAGAACAGTTCCAGGATGACAAGCTACACTGTTCCGGAAATGGTCAACATGATCTTCTGCTTTGGAGAGGGAAGCAGAAACCTACATGCTGCAGTTAGGTTGTATCAAGATGGATACCCTAACGAACGCCATCCATCTCGTCAAACAATGCGTTACATTATTCAAAGATTCGAGGCTACAAAGAATGTTAATGCAGACTGAGGACGACCAAGGGCACAAGGGGACGAGAATGTAACAACACTACTAGTTCTGGCTGCAGTTGCTGCAAATCCCCACAAAGCAGCAGAGCAATTGCTGCAGATGTTGGGTGCCATCAGAGAACTGTTCTCAACATTCCACACGCACATCATTTTCACCCATACCATATTCATTCTTACCAGGAGTTACTGCCAGTGTATTATGTTGCTGCTTATGTTGCTAGGGCCGCGTTCTGCAACTGATTACCTACCTGCCTGGATGACAATCCAAACTTCATTCATGAGGTGTTGTGGACAGATCACCAGTTCACCAGGGATGGAGTAATCGACAGGCACAACCATCATCATTGGGCAGATGAAAACCCACGATGTCTGCGAGAAGCAACTCATCAAGTGAACTGGAGAATCAATGTGTGGTGTGAATTGCACAATGACACTGTGGTTGGACCGTATTTTTAAGATGGAAGACTGACTGCAGAAGGCTACTGGGCTGAAATTCTCATAGTGGTAGTCACAGACTTCATTGACAATTTGCCATTGGCCTCGTATCAGCGCACATGGTTTCAGCATGATGTATCTCCTCCACATTAAGGGTTGGTCGTCCGCGAGCGTCTAAGTGAGATGTTTGGACAACAATGGATTAGCTGAGGAGGACCATTTTGTTGGCCATCCCGCTCCCCTGACTTTGCACCACTTGACTTTTTCTTGTGGGGATACCTGAAGGACAAGGTTTATGCCACACAGCCCATCTCACTGGATGATCTGGTTCAACGAATCCAGAAAGCGTGCCGAGGATGAAACCAGCCATATTTGCCAATGTTTTGACATCAGTTAGGTGCCGTTTTCTGTGCCCAATTGTGTTATAGCGCGTAATTGATTTTCTCACCGCGGAGCAAGAAACTGTTGAAAACATTCACAAAGGTTTATGTGCACTTTATGGAGCATCAGCAGTAGACAGAAGTATGGTTAGTCGCTGGGCACAGAGGGTGGGGCCATGAGAAAGCGATTCGGAGGAGCTCCAAAATTTGCCGCGGTCGGGGCGGCCATCCTTGGCTGTCACACCTGGTAAGATTCAGCGTGCTGACGTGCTTATTCGTAAGGGCCAACGCAGGACGACTTGATAGTTGTCGCTGGAGCTGCCGATCAGCACAGGAAGAGTGGGTGAAATCATCCGTAACAACCCAGCTGATTGTTTGCTTCAACACGATAACGCTCGCCCTCTGACTTGTTTGAGGACGTCAGAACACATCACAAAACAGGGTTGGACAGTAATACCCCATCTAGCCTACAGCCCTAATCTAGCGCCCTCAGACTTTCACTTGTTTGTGCCATTGAAGACTGCCATTCGTGGAAGATATTTTGAGGATGACGAACAGGTGATTCGCACAGTGAAGATATGGCTGCGTGAACAGAACGAGGACTGGTACCAACAGGGCATACACGACCTCGTGTCTGGCTGGAGGAAAGCTATAGAACGGGAAGGAGATTATGGGGAAAAATAGGGACTGTAGAAGAAACATCGTTCTTTTGTGTGTATAAGTTTCATGGTATTCAGTATATATTTTTGAAGAAAAAAATTGTGGTGCATTACTTCCTTGGCTACCCTCGTACATCCATAGTAATCAGAAGTTTAGGTTTGAAATGATAGTTCTATTTAAACTGAAAAAAATTTTTTATTGTTAATCAGAAATAAATCTTTCTTTCCTAATCTTACCTATTTCATCATGGAGCTGTAAGCCTGATGGCATTAATTAAAAGATTATTATTACTATTATTATTATTATTATTATTATTATTATTATTAATATTGTTATTATTATTATTATAACTTGAAGCACACTTTCACGTGTAAAACTACTCTTAAAATTGCTAGCAAATTTATTGATAGGCTAAAACCTGTCCGTCAATGTAAAAATTGTTTATCTGTCTTTTAAAATGATGACATGACATCGTCCAGGTTTGTACTTTACAGACTAAGGCCAGGCATCTAATTTCAGACAGTAAGCCGTTCCAAAGCTTTATGGCTTTAAACAGGAAGTGTCGGTCTAAATATTTTGATGTCCCTTAGGGTGTTTATATTTTTCCAATTCTGGTTCTACGACGATAATCGCCACAAATTAACCAATATTAGATGCAGGCTATTAAATGATCACTACAACGCATAGCATTAGATAACTCACTGACCAAACCACTTCTCGTTATATTTTCAAGCATAGGCAATTTTTTACTGAGGACACTTGCTAGTAATCGATTCATATTTAGATAGCTTGTAAGCCATGTGAAGGACATCATTGTAAGCAACAGCTAGTCAATGTAAGTTAGTTTTCTTAGTGCCACCCTAAAATACTACATTATAATCTAGAATAGGACGTATCACTGTCAGCATGAACTGAGTCATGTCGTTGTGCGAGAGGAACCGCCAGATACGTTTTATTTAACACTTTTTTCTTGTGGAGATAAGCAATAATCAGATCAATCAGGTCGTTGAAACATAACTTAGAGTCAAACATGATTCGTAGGATGTTCATAGTATTTGGAGCTTGGTCTTTCCTGGATGCTATAAAGATTGATGTTTTATCTTTATTAAGTTTAAGGTTTCTCCTGCTGTACCAAGTTTGGGGGGAGGTAATATCTTGATCCAGCTGGTTAATTACCCCTATTGGTATTTCTGAACTTGTATCAGTGGCACAATCCTAAAATACGAACTTATTGAATTATTTTTATCATAATTAACATGCAAACAGCCATATCTTAAGTACTGAAAGTGTTTGTTAAAGAATTTTATTTTTCCATTAGACTTCAACAAAATCCATATACAGGGAAGTTATACAATAATGTGAACTATCCAGAGCCCTCTATCGAGTAAGGTAATGGACAAAACAAAGAAATTTGATGGGCCTACACTGTGGACCATGGGATTTCGATTTCTAAAAAAATTATCATTAAAAGTCGCCACCAATAAAATTTTGTCGCTGTTTACCGAATAAAATGCAGTAATTTGCATAAACGCATTGCATATATTCTGTAGGCTGTTGGCTCAAGAGCTATTCCATGTTTAGTTGCCTCAGTCTGAAATTCCCTCTCATTGGCGATTCGTATGGCAAGTTCCTCAAATTTCCTTCAGCGCGTTTTTATTTTGTGTGCCCTTGAGCTAGCAGTTATTCTTTGCTTTCTATGAGTATAAAAGGAAAAGCTGGGAGAATTCTCATCATTCTGAGGACTACTGCCTTTAGATAGCTTTTACCTTATGGAACCGTGCATGGTTATTCAAGCTGTATTATAAGCGGAACGAGAACGCGAATGCAGTCCTTCGTGAATTATAACAGTTAAAGAAGTTGTGAAAAGGACCAATGAGCACAGCAAACTTACGAAACATGATTCAATGAGTTGAAACCACAGGAACTCTAGCACAGCGTCAGGCCTGGAACACAAAGCAGTTAGTCAGCAACAAGTTGAAGAAGTTGCAACTGCTGTTGTCAAACAGGAGATGGTGAATGTGCAGGGTATACCAGCAGTAGTTGGTCAGTATCCCGGCACAAGCTGATCCCATACTCAGTGGTGCGGAAGATCCTGCATCAGATATTGAACTTTTACCCTTATAAAATCTGTTCTGTTCAAGAATTGCTCCCTGGCAGTGTAGCCACCCGATTGGATTTTTCATTGAGAATCATGCAAGCAAATTGAAGGTACATGGCTGTGGCAGATTTTATGGAGTGACAAAGCATACTTTCATTTGAACCATGATATTAACACACAACTGCCGCATATCGGCTGCAAATAATCCGCACTCATGTGTGCAGGAGCCTCTCTTGTCGCCAAACGAAATAGTGGGGTGTAGCTTTTCAGCATCTTTTATCACCAGTCCTTACTTTTATGAGGAACATTGTGCAAGTGGACCAGTGAAGATGTACCATTACTGCTGACAGTTATGCCGATATGCTGCAGAACTTCGTGGTTCCACAACTGAAGGAATGAGATTATCTTGATTCGACCAGACTCATGCAGATTTGTTCACCACCCCACACTGGATGTGCTACAGCAACATTTCTCTAACAGCAAAGTTTTATCAGTCATGAATTACCTACGGTATGGCCACCGAGATAACCTATTCTCATTCCTTATAACTTTTGGATTTCTTAAGGATGTTGTGTATCAAGAACACGTCCCAGAAATCGCAATGTTGAAAGATCGGATAACGTTACAGGTGAGACAATTTAATTCTGATATATTGTGAGGCACCATAGAAAATGCCGAGCAACAAATGAAGTTCTTGGAACATCATGATGGTTGTCATATTGAACCTCATTTGTAAGTTACAATCATTTGTAGTTAATAACGTCTTTTTTTGCCACAAAGAGGACGGGGGATGCATATTCAGAAGTAGATGGTCTAAATAATTTTTTACTTACGAGTCTTCTCAAAGTAGCTTTGACTTCCTCCTCTTTGTCCTTCGTTAATTGGTATAATGGGGCATTGAAAGGGGCTGCGTCCTTTGTTTGGTTCAGCACGTGTTGTGTTTGTCGTTTGGGTGGCTGTCCCGCCGGTAATTCATCTGGGGAAAGATTACGATAATTACTCAATTGTGCTGTTCTTGTTACTTTCTTGTTTTACAAACGGGAGTCTGTGGTTCTTTAATCACAATATTTGGCAATTCTATACATGATAATGTATCTACTTCATCTTCTGGCTCTTTCCATTTGGGTAGGGATATAAAATTTTGATTCACTTTTAGTGAACAACATTTCTTGGCCTAATCTAGTTGAGGCTTAGCTTGATTGAACCAGGGATGTCCAAGTTCCACGTCGTAATTCTAAATAGGTTGTTAAGGAGCTTTTCATATTTTGCCGTTTTTCAGTTTTGCCACCAGGTGGTGTTGCTTTGTTTTTCTCATTCTTGTAGTAGTACTTATGAAATAAACATCGTAAGTTGTTTGCTCTCGTACAATTCGGGTACTGCCGTCATTTCTTTCGCCAAATACAACATCTAGGAGCTCATGAATCGCAAGTATAAACTTTATTAAGTTTGTCATCAAAAATAACATAAACATAGGTATCAGATTAAAATTAGCTTGACCATTATATTTGATGCTTTTTAAGTTTATTTGTTTTGCCCCTGAAGTAATAACTGCAAACAGCCTATTAATGTAAGTGGCCTTTCTTTTCTCCTTTATGGGTTCAATTTTTAATTGCAATTTCCTCGCGAAAGCACTGTCCATAAAATTATCTCCGGCTCCCGTGTCTAGAAGTACTTTTGCCTTCGTCTTCTTAATTTCCGCATCTATTACTCAGAACAGTCCTTTATCGTTATTTTGTAAAAATGCCACAGGTACCTCCTTCATGGGACAAAAACAGGCTTTAACCCTCTTTTTTACAAAGATAGTAGATCACCATCTTTTTCTTTTATTTTAATGGCTTTTTGATTTTAACCATGTCAATTTCCATCGGTTCTTCATGAATTTCTTCCTCTTGCGCCTTGAACCAATTTTCTAGGAACTGCATGGCCTCAATTGACATACTGAAACGTTTCATCCACAGGGAAATTTTCAGCTGGGTCAGTATTCTTTCTACCAACCATAAAATCTTATCAAATTCTGTGGCATTTTGGATTCTGCTCAAAATTGTTCTAAACTTTATCAAATATTCATGTACATTATTGTTATTAAGCTTTAATTTTAAAATAATCGCCGTAGCGTGTGTTCTTTTGAAAAGGCTCTTTTGAATTTAGTTTCAAATTCTTCCCAAGATGCTTTCGGAAAATGCTTATCAAAGTTTATAAACCAGTCGAGGGCTCCGCCTCTTAAAGCACCCGGAATTATGTTTGCGCAGTTAGTATATGGAATATCTTGACAGTCATCTATTAGTTTGAAATGGCTAATAAAGCTATTAACATCCTCTCCCTCTGCTCCCTGGAATATCGGGAATTGGAGGTTCTCTAGTGCTTTTTGTTCACTGACCTTTTATCATCCAGTTTTCTTTAGTTTCTCTCTTAGTGACGTCCTCACCTCGGCAATGCAGCTTGGCAGTAGTAATACACAGCACAGTTCAGTATTGTAGCCTGCATTAACAAATATTATGAAAAATTTAGTTGATGTGCGCAGTGGAAAAAGTTGTAGCACAAAAGAAAAATTTTTTCCTCGTATTGTCATCACGGCTTCTGTTTCTAAGTGATGTCCTCCCCTCCTGTCACGTAATTATGACTTGTAGTTACAGCAGAGTAAAGAGGGTAGACGTATAATAATTGTAATCAAATAAAATTTAATAAATCTATTAGGTTTCACAAAACTAAATATTCTTGAATTGTAACATCTTTAATTGAATTACTTTAACTTGTAAAGCACTCAGGAATATTAGATAAATAATTAACAGCATTCATTAATTAATATGAATTATTCAGATAAATTGATTGGTGTCTCCAATCTTCTCACTCATAAACCCGGAATGGTCCATGCCCCACTACGGGAAGACTAGGGAGCTCCGATCTGCTCAGACAGTAAAAGAATAATAATTAGTAATCTACTAGTGAATTTTAGAACTGGCAGATAGGATTTTGAAGTCAAGTTTAAAAACTTCACACTTAATATTCTTACGATGCTTAATATTAAAATCATTTTATCTTACTGTTGAATTCGCTGTTAGTTGCCTCGGACATTCGCCCTACTGAGGTAGTTGTAATGCTGTTATAGGGGGTTCCACGATTCTTGGGCCTTTAAACTCGGGATTGAATCTTGATTCTATAAGGTGCATTTAGAGAGGTTAGCTTGTGAACAGAGTTCATTCATCAAAGAATTTCATGGAAAATAAACATAGAGCATTAGGTCAAATCTTATCTATATGAAATTAATGAGAGCAGAGCAGATGACACCCCCTATAACAAACTAACTATAAAAGCTTACAGTTATTTGATTCAGAAATTATATTAACAGTTCACAAATAGGAAGAATAAGTTATACTTCAATTTATAAGTCAATGAACATAGAAAGAATCACTTACTGTTGGCTGGAATTGCGTGCTGCCTCTCGCAAGCGATTTACCGCGCATAAGCTGGCGTCAACCTGCACGCTGCCGCTCGCGACTCTTCGCACTTCACTTTCCTTAGATGGCTATCCGCAATGCTAGCTGCACTGTCAGAATTTCTTCCATTCACTGCCAACAAACCCTGTTGGTTTTCTGTTGGTTGCTTTCATATTTCCTCCTTCGCAATGCCTTGGCGAGCCATTTGTCTGGACGCGCACCAGTTGTTAAAAATTTATTCTTAAACACTCCTCTCTTTTCTTCTTATTTTTTCTGTGTCTCTTTATTATTCACTTGCATTTCTATTCTTCGTCTCCAAATCCTTTTTCTTTGTTCTCAATCCTTAATGAACCCATTCTTAACTAATTTCTCTTCTCCAACCTTCCTGGTCAATCTCGTAATCCCTTCTGATTTTTTTGTACTTGCTCTCCACCTACCTTCCCTGTCTTCCACTTTCTTTCGAACTTGAGATCATCTGCTCTTCTCCATTCTTCTAGGTGATGGCTTCTCTGTATTTCTTCTTTCTTTATTTTTGTTATTGCCTCCTATGCTTCAGACTCTTTCGTTTCGATTGTTATAAGATCGAAATGTAGCTTATTCCACTAACACTGGGCCTGCTGTCATTTCAATCAATGGCTTAGGCTCTTGCAGTGCCTCTAAGATAATAGGCCCAGGTTCTTGTGTCTTGAGCGTTTCCTATTCCAGGCCTGTATTCGGTTCAGTATCATCTGAGGTTTCAGGAAAGATCTAATCTATACCCGGACTGCTTTGCACTTCAAGGTTTAGTTCTGGAATTGTAACTCCACCTAGTCTAGGTAGCAGTCTCTCTGGAATTGACTCAAGACCTTCTGGTGTAACATGAGATTTATTTATGGCTGGACATTCTCTCCATCAGGGTTTGTAAATCGTACCTCAGCTTCTTTCAAATTCTTCATCTTCTGATTTACTTTCAGGTGTTTGGTATTGGGTCTTCCCTTTTTTCTTAGTCACATATCGACAAGGGTACCATTTACACACCCTCTTTAGTCGTCCTGTAGAGTTTACCGATCATGCTCCTGAATATTTTCAATTACATAGCTTTTTGGGGAGACTTTTTGGCACTCTGAAAGGTCCAAGATATCTAAAGCCCAATTTATTTTTCCCACCCGCCTTATTCTAAGTAACCAAACCCTAGTTTCAATTTCAAATTCCCTTAACGATCTGCCCATATTGACTTTATCTATCTTCCTTCTTCTACTACCACCACTTTTTAACTTTTCAAGACAACGAGCCTTCATTAGCCCTCTCATATTTGCAATGATAGATTCAATTTTCAACACATTGGACACAACTTGTTGGTCCCAAGACAAAGGAAGTACAGGGTCAAATCCGTAAAGTAAGTACGTGACGTTTCTCCTGTGTTCTCATTAGAGCTGCTATATATGGAAAACAATGTTGCTTTTAACAGTTCATCTCAACATGATCTATTATTATTACATAAAAGTCTTAATATTCCTTTTATGTTCTTATTCAGTCTTTCTACTAAGCTGTTTGATGTTGGGCAATATGCGAAAGAAAAATGATGGTTTATGTTCAAATCTTTAGTAACTATACGCATCAGCTTCAATGTTAAATTTGCTCCTCTATCGGAGATCAACTCTTTGGGCACTTAATACCTACAGATAATTTTTTTATTGAGAGCTTTCGCAGTTGTTTCGGCGTAGTGATCTGGAATAGCCTTTGCCTCAAGATATCAGAGTGAAAATATCTAAAAAGTCAACAATATATTTATTCCCTTGTTTAGTTCTAGCTATAGGTCCCACCAAATCCATAGCAAAATTTTGAAAGGGGTAGGCTGCCTTGAAAGGGGTAGGCTGCCTTGTATGCTGCCTTCAAGATAAGCCAAAAATGTCAAGTATGCTCTCTAAGAGGATCAGATCTTTATCGAAAGTCTCAGAATGTATTAAGACATCAACCTGAAAGACGAAGACACCTTCACCCAAAAGGTCATTCAGGATCTCAGACATGAGAGCCTAAAACCGATGAGACAAATTCTTATCCCTTGGAGTCATTCTTGTTAACTATAATTTACCCCAAGGGGTGGTGAAGGCAAAACGTTCTGTTATATGACCAGCTATGTGGATTTGGTAATAACCACTGTGAAGATCTAACATGGTAAAATAATTATGTCCATGAAGTTGTTGCAGAATTTCTTGCATTCTAGGCATTGGGTAGTCTACAGCTTCAGTTACTTCATTTACTTTTTTTAAGTCTATTAAATTCTCTTATGTACTGACCAAACAATCAGCAACAAGATCCTCACTAAACTTCTCCTTTCTTCACTATCTAGGTTAATAAGTTCTGACTCATCTTCAAAACAAATCTCTCCACATTCTATAGTTATGCTATTAATAATATACCCACCTATTATGCCATCATAATCACGTCTTGGCAGATTCATAACCAAAAACTTCTAGCTACCCAAGTTCCCTACTTTAGTTTCTGTCTACCAAGGGCACATGTCCCTCAATTCCCATGAGTTGCTATTAAACCAGATAACTTCATCTTCTAGTAATTTAGCCACAATAGAATCAATGATGGTTATCTCGGAACCCATATCTATCTTAAAATTACGAGAAGCATTATACATTTTGAACTCTACCTTATGGTCTCTGTATTTCAACTATCTTTAGTTTAGTCCCGCGTAACCATCATCACTGGTTTCCAACTGGATGTCACTAGTAATTTAAAGACTTTTTTGGAAAACCTTGAAATGTGACCTTTTCCTTTACAGCTATAGCAGATGATATCTGTTTTTTTGCTTGAGTTCTGAAATTTCATGTTTTCCAATTCTTATTTCATGCCGTCTAATTGGTCTGCCACCTCTTGAATTGATTTATAGAAATTTTTGTGATTTCTCCTTCGTCTTTAACTGAATGGCTGAATCCTTCAATTAGATTTATATAGCCTCTAGATTTTTATCCATGGAGTCGTTTATGTTTGTAGCCACTTGGCAGCATTATAAATTGATCTTATGTGAAGGTCTTTGGATTTGTTAGCCAAACTACCTTTCCAAATGTTTATGGCTGACCCTGAGCAAGAATACCTTGTGATTAGGGAGCACCATTTCCAGAAACCTTTCTAGCCTCAGCTCATCATGCTTGTCAGACCATCTGGGAATTTTGAGGACCAGATTCTTTTAGAGGACCTCCAATTTGCAAGAATATTCATTTACAGATTCCCTATTTCCGTGTTGTGTATTAAGGAGTTCTCTCAAGAGTCTCTTTGTCTTTTTGAGCATCTTTACTCTTTTAATTCTGAAAATTCATTATAGTTCTTTATCTGCACACAATTTTTTGGCAGCTACCCCCTTCAACTACGTCAATCTTAACTACGTCAATCTTCCCATTTAGCCATTTCAGCCACAATTGCCAAAAAGGTCTCCAAGCCCAAATTTCCTTCTTCCCCAGAGAAGGTTGGTATCATATTGGAATACCCAGCCTTGGTCTGGGACTACCACATTCCCTTCAGAGATAATCTCCTCTTCTAGAACCAACCTATCTCTCCCCTGGGCCAATTCCTCATTCATATTCAAAAGTTTTTGTAAACTGCTTACGTGTCCCTGTTTGGGCACCATATTGATAGAAAGATAGGTAAATAGTGGGCAAAATGAAGAGACATGTAGTATAAAAAGAATTATGTTTTATTCAAAATCATAAAACTATTAAGTTACAATAAATACGTAAAATTGGAGAAGTAAGACTATAAGTTATTCTATAACTTCTATTATATAACTTCTATTACAAAAGAAAAGAATCAGGGCTTAGTACAAGATAAAATCATCACTAACATTCAGTAAGGACAACATCAATTTCTTCTATAAACATAGCCACTGAACGTGTCTTGCATTCTTTTTTTAGAAGAGAGGAATACTGTAACCCTAGTCCAAAATAAATAATTATCAAAGTTTTAAGTTCCAATAAACCAAACTAAGTTTCAAGTATGTGTCAGAAAACCAAGTTCGATTAGGTATTTTTCAGCCTAACACTTACAATCGCCGATCTTTTTTCAAAGACAGCAACGAACAATGCAACAAAGCATTTCATCAATTCATCATAGTTCTCTGCTGGCAAGACCACAAGTCGTCTGCTTGAACTTGCCCTTATATAAATCTATTTTTTGACTGTCACACTGCTCTCTGGTAGGATCTAGAGTCATTTTTAAACGTGCATCCTTCTTCAAATGCCTCTGATTGGTCATGTTAACCTATGCTCTTTCTGATTAGATCAGACCCCCAGAGCCCTCTGGTGACAAAGATTCTAAGTTATTATTTAATTAATGAGTAGGCTAGAGGCGAGAAGATAAATCAATGAATCCAAAAGGCTTAACATTTCAGCATTAGAGCTCAAGATCCTTTTGATGCCCACTAAAGGAAAGGAACTTAACCCAAACGAACTTTGAATACCTATGATTATAGCTCAATTGGTGATACAACAAGTTAGAGAAAAGGTAGAGATGTCACATGTTGGGAATTGGTTAGGTGACTAGATAAGGTAGATTTCCACTATGTTAAAAACATATCATCCATTGCTGCAATGGCTAAGAAACGTAATTTATCAGATCAGGAAAAAAAGATGATAATCGGCGTTCGGGCCAAGGGTGGCAGTATTTCGGAATCCGCGCAGTATGTGAACTCTTCTTGTGCTGCTGTAGTTAAAGTGTACCATGACTGGAAAATGGGACCGTTCAGAATATCTGGTATAGGAACTGCGGAGCACCACGTGCTACTGATGAAAGAGGTGAACGTCGGCTGCGAATTTGTGTGAAGGCCAACCGAAGAGCTACAGTGGACCAACTTACCACTCACACCAACCAGGATGCTACCAGACATGTCTCTAAACCCACAGAACAGACAGATGGTCACTCCACCCATGCTGACGAAGGTTCATCGCCAACAATGGCATCAATTACCCCAACAGTACAGAAAGTGCACCACTTCTGACTGGAAGAAGGTTGCCTTCTCCGTTGACTCACATAATCTGCTCCACAGAAGTGATGGGTGTCGGCGGGTGAGGCTAGAAATCTCCGAGAACAAGCAACCTGCTACCATTGTTGGACGATTCCAGGCTGATGGCAGTAGCTTCATGTTATGGGGAGTGTTCTCATGGTATTGTCTGAGCCCACTGATGCCTGTGGAAGGCATTCTCAACCGATTCGGTTATTTATACATAATTGCAAATCAATACACCCATACAGAGTGATTGTCTTCCCAGAAGGGATGGTACGTTCCAGCAAAACAATGCCACATGTCGTACAGCCTATTCATAGTGAGGAAACAAATTATGTTCCAAACTGAAAGTTTTTAAAATTATATTAAAGAATTGTGATTATTAGCCTCACCTGTGTTTCCAAATTCGACCAATTGTGTAAACGACGAATGGTCGCTATGAATATAATTAAAATACATCTCTCAAAGCAACAGAAAAATTATCATTATCGATTGCGACCTATGCAACATTTCTATTACGCTGTCTATTTTGCCTTTCAATCCGACCTATTAGCATTCTCTGTTTTTTTTTTGTTTGTTTATTTTCGATTACTTTAAAAATTGAGATACAAATACTGCAACTGAATGAGCAAATCTCACGCAAACTGTACTGAATTCTCACTGATGGGCATAGGATGCCATCTATCAGTATATGTTAGCAATCTATCGGTGTTGGTTTTTAATTATTATCTTGGCTAATTGTGGTTGCAGAGACTTTTTTTTCCAGGGCTTTTATGGCACAGTATCTATCGAATAAAGTAGTTTCATTCCCATATTTTTACAATAAATACTCCTAAAATGTTCTCCAATTTTGATGTTCACGTATTAATATAGAGATTTATCTAATTAAATATTTTCAGAGCTAATGAAAACTGATTATTCAAAAGGTCTATTAGAGGTTTGTCTTTATTTAGTGATTATGTGTAATAAATGAAGTGGAATATATTATGTGGAATATTAAATGTTCCACTACCTGGAGAGTTGTCCAGTCTAAATAGATAATTAAAGGCCGTCTATACAGAGTGATTTGAATATGATGAAACAGCGCTGTTCTGTGAGTCAAAATGATCATAAAGTGTTTCATGCAAAATGTCGAAATCCCAACCATTATGCCACTAAACGCTTATGTCATCATTGTTCGGAAGAAAATTAATCTTTGCTTACGTCATCGAAAGTTTCTATCATCACCTATGCAAAAAATAAATTCCTATCAAGCGCCGTATTCTTTTACAAACTGCTCTTTGTGCTGTGTAATCCCGATGTAGCAGTGATTGCATTCGCTGAATGTAGAATGGGTGTGGCAGATTATTAGGCAGAATCCTCCATAGCATTGCCTGAGAAACGCCTAACCCACAAGCTATTGGGCGAGTAGTTGATAAAATGTCCATGGCCCTTTGGGATGCACATTTCTTGGGATGATGATGAAATTTCGCAGAGTGGTTATGGTTAAAACAGATGGGCTTTCGACATTTTGCATCAGGAAACTTAATTTTCATTTTGAACCACAGAAGAACAATAGGTACTTTTGATTCACCATTTTAGAATCACCCTGTACAGTCTATCCACAAAAATACTCCTCGATTTTATTTGGTTATAAAATGAAAACCTTGGCAAATATTGTGTTCATTTTTTGTGTAAACTTTTAACAACGCATAAAGTTTCATGTGCTATATGTTCATTACAGGTACTCAATGTGTACCCCATCTGTCAAACGGCAAACATCTAGGTGATAATGGAGCTCATTCCATGGAAAGCATAACCGGCGTGATAGTGTTTACAGCTTCTGCGAATTTACTGCCCTCTAGCGGAAAAATGGGTAAATGTTACTATTTGTAGGAATGAAACAAAAATATTTTGAGTTACTATATCTTCTGACACCTTACTTACAAACATATTGCAAAAAGTTTTCATTTTACAATCAGTTCAAATCAGGACATACTGTATATTATGATAATAGAAATATTAACTTGCACCTCATTTGTCGAACCAAACTTCCGTTGGCGAGCTCATTTGAGAAACCCGAATGGAAGGTCAAATTCGTGATCTTTAAACGGGCTCTAATTTTGAGATTCCGAAGTAATGTTGTTTGATTTTAAATTGAATTGCATGGGAGTATATAGACATTTTTAAGTGCTTGCATTAAATAAAACTGAAAAATAATCCTAAATGTAGATTAAACTTTAGCATAAAAGTCTGTTGATATAACTTTGTTAAGCCTTATTTTCTGGGATAATCTTTATGATAACAAATTGCGGAGTTGGCAATAAGGTGCAAGATTTTTAACAAGCTAAAAATTGTGCGTAGATTATGACTGTCAAATCCTAAAAAGGGAAGAGCAGCAGAATATAGAAATTCCGAGGATTTTACAAAAATAGAGAAATAAGAGAGAAACTGTTACCCCGAGCCGGAATAGACTTTCATGCACACTTTTTGCGAAACGTTCATGATTTTCACTGAAATGCACCCACATGGGTGGATTTACACTTTCGTGCACAGTTTTCGCCAAACTTTACTGGTTTTCACCGAAATGCACCCGCCAAGAAAAGAGACAAGCAGGAGAAGAAAGACCATTCGTCTTCCTCCTTCAATCCTTAGACTTTTTTTTATTTAAAGTATTATAACCATGGAAAGGATGGTTATGCTCGTCGCCCATGGAAATTTTTCAGTCGGCGAGCTCATGAAAATGATTTTTGACAAGACAGGGATTCCTCCAGTGCTAGCATCAGAAGACCCAGCTTTTCAAGTTTTACAGCGTCTTTCGGCTTCAGAATGTAGATTGCTCTGTCCACAAAGGTCAATCGCTGACCGCATCGTTGAAGTGGATTGCGTGAAAGTGGGCAATACTAAAGGCCACTTTTATCACGCGGACCGGTTACATCAAAAGTTTCATGTCGGCGTATGGCGAGGTGTTAGCCATTTCTCGCCCGATACACCCAGATGCAACTAGCCTTCATACTGGAGATATTATCTTCGACATGAAACTCGAGATGAATATCCTCGATTCCCTCCTGATCCATGGGGAAAGAGCCTGTGTCTCCTGCAAAGGCCAATGCCAATGTTGTTGGTACTGTAAAAAGCCAACACATGTTAGAAGGGATTGGCCCCTTCTTAAAAAATGCCAGGTTTGTTCCAAGGTAATAGGCAAATACCATCGTTGCCTGGGGAAACCTTGGAATGTACCAGCTACATCTTCGCTTCCGTCTTTGTTCAATAATCTCACTGAACGTACGCTCCCTTAGGTCTTTGTTCAAGCAACCTCTACTATCGACGTTTTTTGCTCTTCATAGGCCGGATATTCTTCTTCTTCAGGAAGTTACGTTGGCTTCATTTCAGTGATACCAGGCTTTGCCCAACATCCGCATCATGTTTCCTGATGGCCGCTTTTACATCAATTCATCATCTCCATTTGGTCAAGGGATTTCTACCATCGTTTTGAACCCCCCTCTCCAAATTGAGAATTGTGCTTGTGACAGAGAAAACAGAGTAATAGCATTGTACATCTTTTCATCTGATGTTAGTTTCAGACTGCTAAATATTTATGCACCATGCAGTTCAGCAGAGAAAAAGTCCTTCTTTAGTGAGAAAAAGTTTTCCTGTGCTCTTTTCTTCCCATCATTATGGCTGGGGATTTTAACTGTCATCCTGACATAAATAACACCTTTTCATCCGGATATATATATATATACCAGCTTTGTCGGCAGAATTCTCTCTTCGACTTATGGAATAACCATCCACAAAGAAATTCTCCTGGGTTCACATTCCTCCGGGGACCCTCTGTGTCATCTTGCCTAAATTTATTCCTCATTGATTGCGTTTTTGCTGATACTCCTGGTTCGATGGCAGTGGTCCCGTGTTCTTTTTCAGACCACAGTGCCATCGTGTGGTCATGGGATCCTCTTTCTTCTTCATCCCCACCATCCGATGCAGGACTTTCACCATCTAAGAACTGGTGATTGGACGTTTCTCAGCTGGACAACAAAGACTGCAAGGGGAAGTTCGTTCAGTTCATTGAAAAGCAGCTTCGAGGCCTGTCTCCCTCACTGGCTTCGTGGATTACCTTAAGAAGAAAATTTGTCGCTTTTGGAAGAAGGCTGGAATGCAAGAAGCTAGGCGTAAATGGCGTTCTCTTCTTCTGTTGCACAATATTCTTAAACTTCTTCGTAAATGTCCTCCGCAAGAAGAACTGGTCATCGAGATTCGACAGATCAAGAGTGAAATCAATGCTCTTATGTTGTGGAAAACTACCATGGAGGCACTCAGAACCAAAATCTCTTGGGCTGCAGACACTCGCAGCATGGCATCATCTGTGTTTGCAGAGGAGAGAAGACAGCCAGCAAAAAAAGATGTAAACATCTAATGGTAAAGGATGTTGAGGTGAATGCCGACTCGGACATCCTCTCAGCCTTCCATACACACTTTTCATCCTTCTTTGATCATCCTCTAATTTCATCGGACGCCATAAACCAGTGCGTGCAGGCACTGGATCCCCTTTCAGAGGAGGCCGATAAATTTGTTTCTCGTCCCTTCTATGAAGACGAGGTTAAGAAGTTTTTGACAAAGGGCACCCGGAAGTCTTCTAGCTCTGGGATGGATGGCTTCCCATACTCCTTTTATACCGCCACTTGGAAACTTCTTGGACCTTTTCTGGTGGGTGTTTTTAATTCCATCCTATGTGATCCTCCATTACATCAGAATTTTCCACCGGGAGGGTCATCGGGAGGATGTATGTCAAGGCGAGATTTATTAAAACGCACAGTCTTCCTCTACTGACATTTAAGAGCCTGTTTACCCTGCCGTCGTAGCGGGATCTTCTAAAGCTCCAGAAAGCGATTGTTGACTGTGTGTGGGGAGCTTCGGGTCGTCGCCATCCTCTCAAAACAGATCTCCTTTTTATCCCCTTCGAAAGGGGGGGATTGGATTTGCCTGACTTGCGTCACTTCGTTTTTCATCACCTGGGCTCCTTCTTCAGGGTGAACAGGCTCCCAATTCCCTCCTCGTTGCCAGTGACTATTGACTATCACATTTCTGGATTTTTATAACCATCTAATGACTGAATTATGGACCTATTTACCAGATCTTCGACAATTAGACCCACAATACTGGGGCAGCCTACGTTTCTCCTGGTTTCTCCAGCATCTCGATGAAGGTGCTGCCACTGATATTAATCGTCTACATCCTAATCTCCCATGGGCTAAAATTTTTCGAACATCAAAAGTCTTGCCTATGAGAAGTCTGTGTTCAATTATCAGTGGCGGCTATTACCTCAGCTGGATTTTATTCGCTTTTGTGGAGAGTGGCAGACTGCCTGGCTTGTGGAATACCAGAAACGTTCCCGCACATCTTCTTCGAGTGCTCGTTTGCACAGTCCATCTGGAGCCGTTTAAGGGGTCACTTTGGTTTGACAAACATGTCTTACCAGTTCGTGCAGTTCCTGATGGATGACACCACCAGTGTCCCTTTGAACAAGGGCCTGGCCATCTCCTTTGCCTTTCTCGTAAAAGAGGTATGGCTTGCTTGTAGAGAGAGAAAAACAGGTGGGACGCCATCTCTTCATGGAGCTTGGAAGAAAAGTGCAATGCAATTACGCTCCTTCCTACTCCTGGAATGGTTTCAGCTGGGTCCTCTTGTGTTTAAAAGACGTTATTCAACATCTGATCATCTTTTCGTCGTCATCAGAGGGCTACGAGTACGTTATGTTCATCATTTCACCTTTCCCATGGTCTTCTGATGTCTTACTGGTGGGCAAACGAGCATCGAATTTGTGACGTTTAAAGCATCATAACGGGCTGCTCGACTACTTATGGCATGAACGTTGGTCACCTCGCTTAAAGATCCTGGTTTCAGGGTATTCGCTGGAGCGTCTACCATCTAGCTCCAGCTCCAACAACAGAGTGGACACACCGAACGATGCAAGGAGCAGCCTTGGACCGAGCATAACGAATAGAAGATGCGTGCTGAAGCCTAGGAAGCCTTGTAAGGAAATTACTTTTTTGATGGAATTTCATATGCTTCTTTTTCTATTAAGACAAAAGTGTCCGCCAACGAAGGCCGAGATTCGTGCCAAGGACGAATAGCCGAGACAGCCGACCAAGAGACCTCACAACAAAGGCAGCCAGAGAAGAGCAGCCGACGTACGTACATGACAGGTCCCGAGCCGCATCGACCTTCCCGACGAGGTGCTTCAAGAGGTTCCTTCCGAACGCAATGTGCTCGACTCATGCAGGACATAGGGACAGAAACCACGTCAGGATCGCTGGTCGAATCATCTGAGACCACAATGAGTGCGACGCCAAAGCTCCCCGACCACGAGATTACAAAGGACTTGCTTGCTTCGACCCGTTTTGCCGGAATAGCAAATACTGAAGAGGCCCATACCCCACAAGCAGACATCAATTGCTTTTTCCCGTGGACCTTCCCCCTTTCAGACATAGCCGGAATTTGCATTGGGCACCTGCGCGAATGTCCGCGTTTGGACTCAGGATCTCTTTCTTTGGGTATCAGTCATATCCTTTTAAATAATAGTTATAGAACTCTTAAAGCAATCATTTTTTTCACTTACATGTGTTGATGTCTTGCTAATGATTGATTCTATTTATAACAGTATACACGTCCCGGTTGACTTATCTTGAAAGGTTGGCGCACTCTAAAGTTGCGGTAGCCAAAAAAGTCGTCAATTACCTTCATTGGTCCGGTGCCAATTTTCAAGTACTTACCTCATCTCATCTTTCCTCCCACGCCACCAGCCAGCACCGCAGCTCGACTAGGAACTAATATCACTGAAGTGTCGTAGATCTCCTCAAGACTAGAAGATGCAGCTGCTGACTGATGTTTAATAATGTTTTTTATCATATCACCTTGTAATCTTCTCAAGTAGAGAGGATCCGACTATACTTAATCAGAATTTTATCAAATTGTATTCATACAATCTTACTTCCTAATTTGCTCTGTGATTTACAGGGTGATTATAATTAAAGTTTACGTTTCAAAACGCTATAAAAAAGAACCACTTAGTAGAATGACGTCCAATTGGAACAGAAGTTTATTAAAGAAGGGGGAAAGCTTATGGCATAAGAAAAAAAAGTAGGTCCAAATTTTAGCAACAGATAGCGTTGTAAGAGTCGAATCAAGTCTTTTCCTCCCTCTACCAGATTGCACATCAAAAGAACCTGTCTTTTCGAATTTCTGAATCATTTTCTCCAGACCCACGGCAGTCATCGGACCAACGCCTGTTTTCATGCCCTTGAGTGTTCTGAACTTTTGCAGAGCTACTGGTGCGGAATCATTGTTTTTGTAAAAAAGCTTTACAAGCAGAGTACGGTCCTTCAATGAGAAACCCATGGCGAACTTCTCGGACGCGAAATGAGGAAAAGCCGTGTATCCGGCGTTTTTATAACAAACGAAATGAGTCTTGTGCATGACAGTTATTTTCATTTACATATTCTGACGCGAAATCCATCCAAAGCAACATCACCTCTACTCAAAGCCTGAGCGAGAAAATTTCATACATTGTTAAATCCTCATAATTTAGAGCTTATTAATGTCATCTTTAATCGCATTTCTACCATTATTAAGCCTGAGTTTTCAGTTTCCGCTCTCAGGCTTTCTCTTTAGGTGGTGTTGCCCAAAGCCAACTAGATAGACAGGCCCTGACGCGGAAAAGTCACCTGACCATAGAAGTCCGAATAACAATGTCTGAGTTTAGTGGTGCTAAGGCCTTGTCTTTTGGTGGTGTTGCCCGAGAACGGCCTCCTAGAAACTACCAGGCCTGAACATGACGTCAATAATCCATTGTTGAAGCACTAAGATTGTGACATTGACCTAACTTCTATAACAGCACTACCAGTTCGACGTAACAATGTTTTATCTTTTCCATGTTCAGGCCTGGTAGTTTCCACTGTCTAGGTTAGGTTAGATTAGAATATTTATTATTCAATTCAGGTAGAACAAATGTTTGAAGTTTTCTGATAGAGAGAGATAGGGATCGGATAATGTTAAATAGTTTTGTCTGCCTGAAACAACAATGGAAATCAGCTAAATGAACAGTATCTAGTAGGTCGTGGTCCACCTTCACTGTTTTTTTTTAAATCAATCTCCCCCAGAAACTCCCGTTTAGGTCAGAATGCATAGTGCTTAGAACAACATTTTTCTTCCATTTTCCTTGATAAAAGGTCAGGATTATTCCATCATGCTTGTAAAATTTTGTGCCGTGTAGTCCTCCTTCATTTATTTTACAGGAACTGGAATTCTCTTCGAATTTTATTCACTGCTCCCAAAAGGCTTGTACTTTTTCCTTTTTATTTGTGCTTCACAGAGATAAAAAATTATCAGTAGTTACATTTCTTCCTTTGGCTAAGTAAGGTTGCATCAAATGCATGACTACATGGCCTGACAAACGTTCATCATTGGGGCGGGTTTCCTCTTTACCTACATAAGGAAATGCATTTACAACGTACTTGCGGTCTTTGTCAATAGCAAGCCAGTATTTCTCACCATACTTATGAGGCATCGATGCATAAATTCGGTGAATGGACACCTGGCTATAAATGTCGTATATATTGTCATCTGCTGTATCACCATGTGGAATTACTGCAACTTCACTGCTGTTTCCTCTTGAAACGCCAGAACGTTGTCCTCGACGTTCTCTGGAATTCATAGTCATATTATGTTTCGAATTTAAATTCAAAAATGTGTAAATGACAGGTAAAAATGTAGCCTACCTTCGTCCTGTCCCAATGGTTCACAATCACTTGAAGAATCAGAGTTTTCGTAAAATTCAAACTCCGAAGTATCATCATCTGTTTTTATCTTCACTTTTCTCACATTCTGATTTATCTGACGGAATATCTCGCAGCATAGACAGCATTTCATCAGTTTTCAGGGCCATTTCAAGTTGGATTTTCATTCCACTCGTTTAGAAATGATAGGAATGAAAACAGTAATGCAAATATCGAATAGTGAAACTAAAATAAGTGCTGTTTTTCTTTCTTCAAAAAGTGAAAGTGAAATTCAGAATTTCAGAACTCATAGAAAAAATTCAAAATAGAAGTTAACAACCTTATCATTAGATTTCACAGCAGACTTAGAACTTAAACTAAGAATTTAACATAAAGAAGGCACATTGACTACTCGGACATGCAAAGTAAATCATGAGATATTTCTGCAAAAAAAATTCCCCCAAACCAAATTTTCTCTAGATATCAACGCCCTAAAATAAGTAAAAGTTACAAGATTAATTTCTTCTGAAGCAGATTTATTGCGAGTTAAAGTTTGAAAATGAGTAATTTTGACTTTATTGGGTATCGCAGTGTTAATAATGAAAATCACAAGGAGAAGGAGTTCGCTTATCCTCATTAGTTTGCTGGAGGTTGTAATAATGGTTCTTAAGGATAGTAAAAGGCCATAACTGTTAGTATTTCTTATGATGAGCTTGTATTATGTTGCTGAGGGATTTTATTGGTGTCTGTTTTCTACATCACTCCTGCAAAATCTTTTGAGTGGCTAACTTAATTTATTGACAAATAGTGTATTTCATTAATATACAATCATGGATGGAGAAAGTGAAACAACCCCTTAAAATATCACAGGAACTTTGCCAGTAAACAGCATCTGAGGAAAAAATAATGCTACTGACGTCTGAACGACATAATTAGAACAAAGTATCTTAGGTGTCATAATGATGTACATAAAAGGCTGTTGTAAAATCATAACTGTTACTGGTATTGAATACGGATAGTACTTAGCGATCACAAAGGATGCCTGACTATTGACAGCGATTTTGGTATCATAATTTGGAGCCACTTGGAAGGGAACAAATAGTGGGCTTGTCCAAAGAATTGCCTGTCTTGTTAACAGTGGAATGAGCACTGTGTATTGCAACATGAAGTGAGAAAGACCACTTGTCAATGAGACCAGGTTCTGGCAGCCAGCCTCGCACCACAGACAGTGAGGATAGACATGTCAGATGTGCGAAGTGCGATTCACGCAATGCACGCCCATTTATAGATGAGCAGTGCTCCATGGAACCACCCAAAAATTGTGAATAAAAGTAAACTACAGGGATGACGTCTTCTGCTTAGATGGTACTACATTGTATTCTAATTTGAATCGAGTCATTCTCGGTCCTAAAGGTGGATGCATTGAAACACTGCGATACCCAATGGAGTGAAAATTGTTAGTCTCAGCTTGTGGAAGGCCATAGAGGTCCGGAAGCTGAGATATGGTGTGGGCAGCCATTGGTTACTAGTTGGTATTTGTGCAGGGTACAATGACAGCTCACCTAATTTGTCCGTAAGGTTCTTCAGCTCCATTTTGGTCATTTCTCCGATGCATACTAAATGCCATTACACAGGAGGATAGTACTTGCTCACATACCACAGCTATTGCTCAACAGAGCACTATCTTTATGTGACACCGTGACCTTATCTTAGCCCAGAAGACATTTTTGGGCCAAATGCGAGATGCCCTTGATCTGCGTCGTCCCTTGATAAACTCCGAGTGTACTTCAAAGTAATTAGCGGATTTTAAAGCAGGATATCATACAGCAATGCACTAACAATGTACCACTTGCGTGAATACCTGAAGGGCCAAACCATCTATTGAAATCTGCCACATTCAGTTATGGTCTACACATGTTCCTCATTTACAGGCCTGTTTTGTCTAGTGTGGATACCAGATTTGTAAACCACAATATATTACCCTTACAATTATCACTTATTACAATGTATTGTTCATGAAAAAGTAGTTTTTATGATCTGCATGTCTTGTACAGAGGATCTCTTTTTCTCTGTTCAGTAGTGAAATCAAGAAAGGCAGTTGACTTAAGTTGGACGTTATGGAAATGGACTTTTGTTAATGAGGCGTTAGCTCATGTTGAGTTTTAATGCTGACCTACACATGTTAAGCATTTAATACTTACCTATATATGTCATAAATCAAGAGGATAAATATGTGTTTTGCTTACAATGATATTATATTTGTTGCATACGCGACATTCAATTCCTGTTAGCGAATGATGACTGATATACAGTAGAGGCATTGGATATCTGTAAGAATTGAGTAATTAATATTAATGAATACTATGGGACCTATATTAGCATGCATGAATTTTAATATTTATGGAAGGGTTGCTGATATTTAACTGATAATTGTAGCCATGGACAAAAGTATTTCCATTTGTCTATGCTAACTGTCAATATAGATTTTGAAAAATCACTTTTTAATAGTTTTAAAGATAAACCTTGGGTGAATATGCTAGATGAATAATTTTAATAGGAAATTTGACAAATAGTCTAGTTATTAGGAAATACTTCTTTTAGTTTTTTAGCGTGCAGTTAGCTACTGGTTTTGTTACTGAATCAGTTAGTTTGTTTGTGGTGGGATATGTTTTGGTTCTGTTATTGAAACAGGGAGAGTGTTGGTGATGGGACATGCCTTCCTCCACCTAATTTTAATATGTAATTATCGTGCTTTACAATATTGCTTTTTATCTTGTAACTTGTCACAAAATTCTGCTGATATTCCTGAACATCTTTTTTCATCTTAGGCAAAAAGTAAAATTTTTGAATTTAGTGTTTTGCACCTACCAATCTATAACCATCTAAGAGGCTCATGACTCCATCTCAATATTTAATCATTATCCATAACAAATAAAATTAAAAACTGTGATTATTTGTGCAGTTTTCGGGCTCATCTGCAAGATATCACTGCGTGTATTATACACCAGCGAGTTCCAAGTTTTTCGCAAGTGCTTATATGGATAAAGATAAAACATTAACTGTAGTTTTAAAAATTAATATTCAAACGCGATTTCTTTTTTCAACTACTTAATGTTTCTTAAGTAAGATAGCGACCTACAGTGGATCGGGCTCATAAAGTGGATCATGGTAAGCTTTGGGATCCAAAGCTCTCCTCAGACTCATTTTCATAATTTACCGCTAGAAAGTAATATAGGTCTTCCTTCCAGCTTGATATAAATTATATTAATTATAAAATTGATCGAAAAATTCTGCCACCTGGAACCGAACCAGGAACCTGGACTGTCTAGTCTACGCCTCTACCAATTGCGCTACTGCAAACACTTCCACGGCTACGCCGTTACTAATTGTCTACCTAATGCGATAGCCCAATTGGCAGAGGCGTCCACCATGACAGTCGACGTCCCTGGTTTGAAACCAGGTCGCAGAATTTGTTCATTCATTTTCTAATTAATATCATTTACCTAATGTTTGGATTTAGCTCCAGTTTAATTTCTTTATTTCTTAGCTTGCTGTTGGCAGCTGCGTAAGCTTCATCATGACCGCTCAAGTGAAGAAAAAAATTTTTAATCATCGTCGCGACTGCATCCTGATAGTAAGATATTTTCGTGTCTGCTAAGGTGACAATAAGTTTATGCGTTAGCATTTCAGTACAGGATAATAATATCAATGAGATATTTTGATACTGTAACAGTTAAAAATTCCTTCTAAACGGTACAGTTTAATGTCAGATGCAATCCACTAACATCCCTTAACTGAGCAGGAGTTGTTTGCTAGATCCATTTCTCGAACTATTACCGATCCGTCACTTAATCCCAATTTGCTGAGCTAACGCCCACCAACGGATGGTGTGTGGAGTACAACCTTGCATATAAAAAAGGAACCCAGGCGTTATCTGAAGCGCCGCATCTTCTATTATCTGCATAATTATGCAGGATAACGGCATCGAACAAATTTTTACCCTGGGGTTCTTATTTAAAAAATATACTTAAAAACTCCTCAACTCATTTACATAACACATTTGTATTTAGGCTTTTAAAGAATTTATTCAAAGTTTCGAGGACTTGGTGTCATGTCACCAGATGCAGTTGACCAGCAAAATGTCATCTTATAACATAACAGATGGTTCTATGTTAAATAATAACTTTAGGGGTCGTCCACAAATTACCTCATCCATCCAAGGGGTATCGTGGAATGCTGACGGAGAATGACGAGGGGGGTGGGTTGGGGGTTCTGCCCAAAATGACAGTAAACCCCAATCATTTTAAACTAATTTAAATACATAAATAAAAGACTTTTTCCGGGAGTTGGCAAAAAATTATAAAACCTGAGTTAAACAAAAATTGCGAACCACCAGGAAAAGAAATGTGGATAAAAGTAATAAGATAATATAAATAAAAGACTCTTTGACCACAACAAAAATAAAAAAGGAAAATACGACCTTATCCTGTAAGGCTTTTTGAGAGTGAAGCAGATAAAATAGGGAGTAACAAGCAGAAAACCCGACTATACTGATTGTAACTTCGACAATCGACAATCGAACAGTGAAGTGAAAAGAAAGACGCGAGTGTTCCAGGAACCAAGCTCACTTTGCACACTCGGCCAAAGAGTAAACCAGAGGAGGTACACTGAACTGGGAGAGAAGCCTCGTTCCAGTAGCCTGATCCAGTAGTTGGGGAAAACGCCCTTTTTAATGTCATCAAAGCAGACATCCAGGATATGACGGGGTCTTCGAAACTTGAGGGAACCCTTAACATCGAGTGGATGGTCCTGAATACCAGAAACCAGAATATTTTCATGATTCTCCATCTTGGGTAGCATGTTTTTCATAAGTGTCAGGACCAAGGTGCTTATGTGGGTCATCCCCAAATCGTCATACATAGAGTGGTTATTGGCAACTCTTCTGTCAAGTTGGGCAATGGATCGGAGAGCAACATTTTGGAAGGTCCACCTAGATTTGCAAATAGAAGCCCAAGCAGGCATTCCATGGAGTAAAATAGTACGAATCACAAACTTGCATATAAAGAGTTTGTTATTCACACCAAGAGCGCTGTTTTGCCCCAGAAGTGCAATCAAACTGAACTTTGCTTTCTTTGCTTTGTTGAGCCCGTATTGGACTTGGTCGTTCCAGTTTAGTTTGGAGTCGATCATGAACTGAGCGGGTATATTTAGAGAAATACGGCCAATAATAGAAAAAGAAAGACGAACTCTAAATGAAAAATTCAATGATTGGTTAGGTCGATCCACCACTGAATCAGTTGAGAGTCGCTGATTGGCCCTTTATCCGAATTAAGTAACTTATTGCTGTTTGTAGACCAAATCACCTTGTTCTCAAAACATTCAAGAGTCATTTCTTATTTATCAATGTTAAAAGTTTAACATATTCGAAGGCAATGATGTGTCCTATCTCCAGGGAGTGCTTGGCGGAGAGGTTGTTTCTGCCGAATTTCCTGTGGCGCAGATGTTCTTTGAAACGTTGCGAGAAGTCTGCCCGTGGATTAATTTCATAAATCACTGACTTTTGAATTGCCTAATAAAAATCTTGGCTGATTCGGGTTGCTGAAACAAAGTGAAATATTATAAGCTTTGAAAACTGTACTGAGATATTTGACAAGCTGTCGGTTATAAGGTAGGGAGATAGTCATAATCAAATGTAAATTTATAATAATTTCAGGAAAATTTTGAGACGCAAACACTCCAATTTCACACGGGAAGTGACCACAGATGAAAGAGACGGTTTTACTTAGATTGAATTGTTCCATGTTGTACAATGAATTAGGAACAGTGATATCCACATTCAAATTTGCAACAAACTTGATTTTTTTTTTTTTTTTACACTTTTCGGTTTTAAACCATCTTCAGTTAAAACTTACAAAATTTAAAATGTGAGCAATTTATAATCCCATGCTAATTAACATATAACGCTAATTGTGACATATGGACATTCTTATATCCCCAGTCAATCGTGGGAGAACCTGACAAGGGTGGAGAGCGAATTTCTAACAACTAAGTGAATGGAGAAATTTTGGAATAAATACATAAGAGAATATTATAAACCCATAATTAATGAACAAACTGATTAACTAATCTCCTTAAATAACAAATTGTAAATCAATCAATATTATGACATGTTATTAAACCAATAGGCAAGTGCATGGATTTAATGACATATACGTATACACTCACTCACCAAAAGTCATGGCACACCTGCCTAATAATGTGTTGGGCCCCCTCTGGTACGGAAAATGGCAACGACAGTTTATCAGTCCCCGGAACACATCCACAGGCACAGTAAGCCATGCCGCCTCCATTGCATTCTATAACGATGCTACATTTAACAGTTGTGTTGGTGACGACCTGACAGATCGTTCGATGACGTCCCACAAATGTTCAATGGAATTGCAAACTGTGGAACGTGGAGGCCAAATCATTGTCGTAAAGTCGATAGCATGTTCCTCCAGCTACTGCCGTTTCGCAAGGGTCATGTGTGGAGGCCCGTTATCTTTCTGGAAGATGCCGTTGCCTGCGGGGTAAAATAGTTCATGAAAAGGTGCAGATGGTCCCCAAGCATATCGACGTAGGAAGTAGCATGGAGAGTGGATGTCAAATGGACTAATGTATCCATTGCATGCCATGAGAAAACACTCCAGACCCGTATGGAGCCTCCACCTGCCTGAGTGGTCCCTACGTGACAAGCGGGGTCCATAGTTTTGTGTGGCCTGCACGGAAACGACCATCGGCCCGATACAGCTGAAACCGTGACTCGTTGGACCAGGCAACCCTTCGCCAGTCCTCCGCGGTCCAATGCCGATGTTGGTTGGTCCAGAGTAGGCATTGCCGACGATGTACAGCTGTCAAGAGTGGCACCAGTCGTGGCCTGTTGCTCCCAAAATCTGCAGCTACCGAATTGTCATTACGGATACAGTTCTGGAATGTCCCTGGATGTACTGCATGACGTCGCCCTTCGGTCATCAGTTGCAAGCCGGGTGACCCGGCGAACACCATTGGAATCAGTCCCGTCTGCTGTCCGACATGGATTGTAACCCCTCGTTGGGTGTACTCTAGATAGACCCTTGCAACGGTTGTGCGGGAAAATTGCAGGGTATTGGCTGCATCTGATATTGAGGCACCCATCCGTCTGGCAACAACAATCATCCCCTGTTCAAATGCGGGCAGCTCTTGGCGTGCTGCCATTTCTGGAGCTAGTGCTGCTTACAATGATTGTGTTATATCAAGGCGTCCTGTGCACCTGCATTCCGAGAATAGAAGCAGCGGGATCTGTCTCATTACGGACAGGGAGCCTGATTGGAGGAGTGTGCCATGACTTTTGGTGAGTGAGTTCATACCGCTTATATTTACACAAGGTGAATACAAAATTGGAACCCCCCTTTTATTTTCGTAACCGAAGCAGTTATGTCAATTTTGATGGAATTCCAAACAAAGCAAAACAAAAAAATTTCCAAATCCGATGAACGGATCAGCAACAATCACAATTATTTGTAATTTACAAACAGTCACAGTGTAGCTTGCCGTCCTGAAATTGTTGTCTTTTGCATTATGACACATACCTTTTATTTGCTTTTCCTCATGAAAGTGAACGTTATTATGGTAGTTTTTGGTAATTTCTTGATTTGCATGTTGAACATTCAAATGTGTTTTTCAAGGGCTTAGGGAAGTAACTAATAAATTCAACATGTGATTGTTGGTGATCCGTTCATCGGATTTTGGAATTTTTTTTTTCTTTTGTTCGGAATTCCATGGTGAACAAGTCTTCAAGTGGAACTTTCTCGTGTATCTCTTACGGTTTTTAAGGTATCCAGACAATTGCCACCCGGACAACTGCCACCCCGACAAATGCCAACCCGACAACTGCCACCCGGTCAACTGCCACCCGGATAATCGCCACCTAGGATAATTGCCACCTAGGACAATTGCCACCCAAAATGCTCCAGAGAAGAGCTCTAATTTAAATAGAATGTTTTACTTTAGATTTTGAACGAAGTTTTAAACTGAAAACTTGAACTTTCAAATTACAATGCAAAATAAGAAAAATAAAATTCTTTCACGTAGAGGGTAATAGAAAGATTGAGTGACGAAAATGTTGAGGTAAATATAAATAAAGAAAATAAAATTTCCGGGGGGGGGGGGGGTTGACAACATTCGAATCTCCACCCTCACTGATTATTCGACAGTTTATAAATATGCTATTCTATTGTGTTTATTTTGTGCTGAATTCTTCATTAAACTCCATTCCTCGTTTTCAATTACATAAAATTATAGCATATAAGTTAGCTCCATGAAGGAAGGCGGACTAATTCGAGAGATCTCGAAAAATTGCCATTGGACTTATACTATCTTATTTGTGCTATAACTTCAGCAATTAGATAACTAGTTGGAATAAAAAATATTTCGACTATAATAATAAAAAACATTTTTATTATTGTCTTCAGTGGCAATTGTCCTAGGTGGCAATTATCCTAGGTGGCAATTATCCTAGATGGCAGTTATCTGGGTGGCAGTTGTCCGGGGGGCAGTTGTGCGAGTGGCAGTTGTCCGGGGGGCAGTTGTCCTAGAACCGGTTTTTAAGATAAGAATTGAAAGTCTCTTAATTTGTATAGCTGGGTTCATGAAAAGTGCACCAGCGGATAGATCACCCACAACTTCTTATTCATTGGATTCATGAAAATTGACATATCTTCTTCGGTTACGAAAATAAAATGGGGAGGGGCTCATTTTGGTATCCACCCTGTAAAACTTTACCCACTTTGGGATAAATATAAACGTATACAGATAAAAGCATTATATGAGAAACAAAACTCTTAACGCTTAACCCAACACTAAACAATGTTCTTAAGAAGTATTAACTGACAAATCATAGGGAAAACATACACCTAACAATTATTTGGAATAATGTACAAACCAGTTTACTTACAGCAATTCCACAGGTAAATCCCACTCACCGCACTGACCAGTTTCCAAATTTGTTTGTAACACTTCAATGTCTGCATTTAAAAAGCATAGAATATTCCCACTTCATGCATATACAGGGTCGGGACACATTAATATCACCACCTCTCTTCGAACATATTGGAACGTCCCATAGTATGCAGATGAAAAATCATTGCATATCATTAAATGCTAACAACAGCAGACGTGTATTAGCATCCGTTAACAGAGCAATTGTCGTCGTCATGGGCAGAGCAAGTGACCTGTCGGACCTGCAAAAGGGGATAATCATTGGCTATCGGGTCAAGGGGGGGCAGCATTTCAGAAACGGCAACCTTGATCCTAGAGGCGAGCGTCGGTTATGAAGCCTGGCCAAGACCATTCGGCGTGCCACTGTTGAGCAACTGACACAGCAAATGAACAGAAGGCCACTAGACGTTTCAGCACCAAGACAGTGCAACGATCTCTCTTCAGGTTAGGGTTTCAGAGCAGGCGTACGGTAACAGCACCCATGTTGACGCCTGTGCATCGCCGAAAGCGCCTCAAATTCGCAATGGACTATCGCCACTGGACCTCGGCCGAGTGGCAAAGGTTTGCTTTCTCTGACGAGTCGCGATTTCTGGTGAACAGAGTGGACGGACGATGAAAAATTAGCCGGGAAGCATCTGAGAACAGGCATCCCGACACCATCGTTGGTAGACAACAGACTGCTGGGGGAGGTGTGACTGTTTGGGGGATGTTTTCGTGGTATGTTCTGAGTCCACTGATGCCACTGGAGGGTACACTGAATGCTGTTCTTTCATGTCGACAGTGTTTCCTCAGGGTGATGGCACCTTTCAACAGGACAATGCTCCCTGCCATGCTGCCAAAATTGTCCACGACTGGTTCAAGGAGCATGAGGATGAATTCAAGCTACTCCCATGGCCACCAAACTCCCCGAACCTCAACTCCATTGAACATTTGTGGGACCACCTCGATCGCCACCTCCGCAAGCTGGATCCTCCGCCATGCACGGTGATGGAATTACAGGATGCACTGATCGCCGAATGGTCCCACATATCTGCAACCACCTTCCAAGGACTTACTGACTCTCTGCCACGTCGACTAGCTGCTGTGTTTGCCGCCAAAGGTGGATATTCAGGAAACTTGCAGGTGGTTATATTACTTTGTCCCGATCCTTTATTGTCCAAGTGTGCAGGAAAACTTGCACAAACGTGTTTGCCAAATTTGTGGTATTTATTTCCCTTCTGTCAAGCGCATGAAACCGCACAAAGTAGTTCATGGTATGATCTCTATTTTGAATGCTACTACTACAACATTTGCAGTCGTAGATAATAATATAATCTGCAAACAAGGAGAGATAGACTTGCAGTTATCTATTGAAGATGATGATGATTTTTGTGTAACTTAAATAATGTGATATTTCTAACGTGTTCGTTCGTGAAGCAACCTCAAAAAGTACGTTTGTAACAATTAAAGATTTGGAGATGTGGGCTACCTGACCATGGATTAAAGAAGTGTAAATATTTCAATAAATGGAATGTTTTACTCTTTATGGTGAAATTATTTATATTTATTACCTCGATAGATTTTGGTTAATAGAATTTAATTTTCATTTTTCGTAGCAGGATGACATATGACCGAGGGGGGGGGGGGGGGGCTTCACAAAACGTGACCGGCGCTGACCCGAGGGGAAGGGGGGTAAAAAATTATTTGGAAAATTGATGACGTGATTTGTGGACGAAACCTTACAAAAAGGAAAGGTTAGGTGTTAGGTCAACAGATGGAGCCAGGTAATAAAAGCACATCTGATTACATAACACGCAAAGCCAGGTTAGCAGGCAGCCGAGGCGATATGAGGAGCAAGGGTTGTAATAGCTCGTCATCTGCAAATGATAATGGAGCAGGCCAGAAGCGCAGAAATCTCGGCAGAGAGCGTCGATTGGCAGCGCATATTTGCATAGGTGATGAACTAATTAGGAGCAAATATAGGGCAACGTCTGAGACACGAGAATTTAGAAAGTGTTCAGATTCCAGCACGGACTTAATGTTATGGAATGAGATAAAGGATGGACGAATACCGACATCGGCAGCTGAAGCAAACGAAGGTAATCGCTGGATTTATAATGAACATTTGAAATCGAGTTTTTCTAGTGAGAAACGGAGTCGTCAGCGGGAAAAATGGATTCGAGTTCGACAGTGCGATACATCTCCTAATTTGATAGTGAAAGGAGGAAAGACTTCAGTCTGCGGATACCGGCCATCTACTCCCAGGGCCAAAGGATTTCTGACACTTGCTCCAGGCAACTCGACCGACAATTGGAAAAAAAATCAACGTTCAGCGATTGTGGTCAACAACTTGGAAAAGAGTCCTATCCCGGAGAGACCCACAGGACTTTCAATTAAGGCAAGCATTTCGCCATTAAAAACTTAAATTGTGACATTTTATTTTTTTGGCAAAACCAAAGTTCGAACTACTCCGGAGAAAAGTACCATCGCCATGGCCCATCAAGGGGAGAGCAGCTAAGCTCATCACATGATTTCGTGGAGCGTCCCAGAAGCGAAACCAGCAAGAGGAAAGGAAGCTGTTCTACATTAGCGTCCCATGAACTTTGTGAGTCGAACATTTCAGGTGCCGACGATGGCATTAGTTCGAACCTCAGACGACAAGTGGAGCCCCTACCCGAGAAGACGTCGAGGGGAACTGAGTGGATACAACGTACACTTTTCCCCCCATATTATTTTCTCGTGTTCCTTAGCCAAGTGGTCATTTCATGCTGCTGTATTCTTTCGCCGTCGAATTCATTAGTCTCCACGGATGGCCCTTACATCTATATTTTAGGTTATTCACTCCGATTTTTGGTAATAAACTCTTTAGATGATGGCTGTCTTAATCCCAGACACGGAAAATTAACTTTTTCTCGTTCTTCAGACCGTTCATGCTGACCTTTTAATCCAAAAAGAAAAATAAGACGACAATCCCAACTAACTACCATCATCGTCTTTGGCTACCGACGAAATAATGAAATAATCCTTCAGCTATACTTTCATTGTTTTCATCGTACTTAGGCAATACCGTCTAGAGAGAAAGCCTGCTCACGGAAAAATCATACATTGTTATATCACCTACGGTAGAAACAATTCCGGGCTTATTATTGGTTGAAATATGATTAACAATACCCTACCATAGATGATGTAACAATGCGTGACGTTTTCGCGCTCAGGCTTTGAGTAGAGGTGGTGTTGAGTTCGGCAATAGAGAGTTTAAGTACCACCACGGTCTATAGATATACATGGTCATCAAGCTTCCGCCATTTCCCATTGTTTCGAGAAGCTAAGGAAAACAGAAAGCGCCAGATGCCGCATAGATCGCACTAAGGGCGACCGTGATCTGCGATAGAGTTTTTCATTGAAACTGAAAATGAAAGTAAAATTTCTATCTACAGATAGGGCGGCGCTACAGGCGCAGTTGAGCCGTAACCACTAATGGCGAATTCGGCTGGCTGCTCCCAGAGTGCAAAGGGATTGCTCGAGTCACGTGATCAATCTGGCCGAGAGCATCAACAAATCTTGGAGCAGACGAACATTGTTTTAGCAGTGCTCCAAACTCGTCTAGAGGCAACGCACTCTAGCAATACTATTTTTATCCAAGGCAGCAATGTAAATTAATTATTAAATTAAGTAGTTTAAGTAAAAGGAATATATTATAATAAATAGTAATGTGGATATTTTTCCTTTATAAATTCATAGAAAAAATAAAATAAAATTAATTTAAATAAAATAAAAAATATATAAAGGCCAATATTATACGAGATGGTTAAAGAAATTCAGGAGTTGAAGAAATTCAGGAGAAATACTTCAATATATATGTAATTTAAGTTATATTTATTTTATGCTTTCTATTAATTTATAAAGGAAAAATATCCACATAAGTATTTATTATAATTATTAAATTACCGTTAATTTGATAATTAACCGTTAATTACTGTCAATTTTTATTCATAGAATGTAAATTTTTAACGAATGCTGTATAATAAATCATGGATGAAAGGGAATGTTGAAAAAAATGATAGCGAAAGTATATTTGTATTTTTTTAGCTCTTATTTCAAATACAGAAAATATATTGAAGTTATGAAATTAAAATATTTATAAGCTTTTTAACTGTCTATGTGGTTTCCTGTGAAATAAAAAATAAATAAATAAAATGTGAAAACTATTATTATTAATAGTGTATTATTTATTCATGCATTTATTATGTGGAATATTCATTATAAGTGCTTAGAGTACGAGCTCTAATTATAACAGAAAGATAGAACTTATATCTTCATCCGTATATGTATCGGCAATATTAACAAAATTCTCAATTTTTGAAATTTTTTTTCGGCCGTTCCGAATGTTGTGCCATTAACAAAGCCAAAACTTCGTCTTCTTCATCGGAAGAACTGTCAGATGAAGAGCTATCCAGTAATTGTGAAAGAATTTCGTCGATTTCAGTCACTGAGGTAGCCATCTTGATTTTGCAAGCGAGAGCAGAGAGCAACACTGCTCCACCGATTTTGGAAGAGCGCGAAGGAGTGCTCCTCGGCGCAAGGAGCAATACCAGCCGAACGCTGTGGGAGCCGCTCTGTGAGAGCAGGAGCAACCAGCTGAACAATTATTAGAGCTCCAGAGCGCTCCGGAGCACGCCAGAGCAGCCAGCCGAATTCGCCATAAGAGAGAAGGTCTCTGCGATGAAACGTAATACATTGTTACATCATCATAAATAGGGCATTGTTATTCGAATTTCTACCAGTAATAAGCCATAAATTTACCCTAAATATGATGATGTCATAATGTATTACTTTTCATCGCAGAGGCTTTCTCTCTCGGTGGTTGCGGTTGGGCCGATTGTACATGCAGCGCCACTTTTCAATAGGGCTCCCGTCCTACCGGGAGCTAGAAACTTTAGCTTCATTTTAACAATATGTATAGATCGTGGTACCACGTAAACGCGAACGCGTGTGACGTTTCAGATCTGAAATGACGAAGCTTTTTTACACGTGTTCGCGTCACGTTCGCGTTTACGTAGTACTTAAACTCTCTAATCATTACTGTCAAGTAGTACGTGCGGGCACTCGAAAACTGCTGCAACACATTACCAGAATAGGAGGAGAGGCACTCAACTTTCATGAAAAAAAATTCAACAGTGTACATATATAGCATTCAAGAAAATTAATTTATCTGATGTAACAATAAATTATCAAAAATCGTCTTTGTGTCCATAAATTTTTTCTAATGTGGTACAGCCCCCACCTCCAAACGAAACTGGTCTTTAGTGGTCCCAAGTCGAATATATTTTTGTCGGTGATTCACACCACGCCGCGAAGCTCTTATGATATGAGGGGAACCCCTGTAACCACCTTGGCCTTGGGATCCCCACAAGGCAGGTTTTCTGAGGGTTGTCTTCTACAGAAGAGAGTAACCTTCACGATACCTTAGAATCATACTTAAGTCTCTTTACATTCTGTATATCATCATGTTAATCGATTAGCACAGAGTGTCCGGGTAGCTTATCTAAAATTAATTCCTATCCATTGCAATTTGAGTACCTCATGTCACAAAATCCATTGATATTATTTATTCACTCTTCCTTCTCCTTTCCGCCAGTGTTTATCGAATATCTACAGCAAGAAGGCTGTCTCTTTCGTTATTTGTTTCGAGGAATAAAATATCAGCTTGGTGCGGGAGAACCCAAAACCCAGCTTAGGCCTGGTACCTGTGCTTAAGACTGGATTCCTGCTTGTCCGCGCTCTCAACAATCGGGTTTCTTAATAAGGCGTTCGACCGTTGACATTCGAAACACTGAACTTGTTCGGGAAATCGCCATTATAGCTAAAAAAAAAAACATGTTGGTGAACATTTATTTGTATTAATGATATATACGAGGGAAGTTCAATAAATAATACAACACATTTTTTCTCGGTCAATTTTGATTGAAAAAACTGGAGATTTCTTGGGGAACATTTTCAAACATTTCCGCTTCGTCTCGTATAGTTTCATTGATGTCCGATAGGTTACAGCGATATAGTGAGCTGTTAAAATGGCATCTACAATGGAGGTGCGTTCCAAACAACGGGCAGTGATTGAGTTTCTTTTGGCGGAAAACCAGGGCATCTCAGATATTCATAGGCGCTTGCAAAATGTCTACGGTGATCTGGCAGTGGACAAAAGCACGGTAAGTCGAATGAGAGTGCTCGCATGTTCCGACATTGCAGGAGTCAGAGCTGTGCACGGCCGGCCAGCTCGCGGGAGATCAGACAATTTTGCTTGATCTTGCGGCGATGATGACTCACGCTTTGCCCAACGACTCAGAACACACCATGTATTCCATAAATGACCAATGCTCCTCATAGAACTGTTCGGTGTCAACAGTCTACCCTTTGTAACTCTTTCACGTGGATACTATTGGTTTTATGCCAGTTACCTCTGCTTATGACCACAAGTACCTCTTGATTGCCGTAGACGATATACTCGCAACACATTTGTGTTTGCTTCAGCAACTAAGGCAGAGGCACCACAAGCACTAATAAACTAGATTAAACTACTACAATGATCTATAGGGTACTATGCGATACTGGTCCACATACGATCCGACAACGGCACGGAATTCGTCAACTAAATGGTAGCTGAATTATGCACTATGGAGGAGATAACGCAACAGTTTAGCAGACCTTAGAACCCCCTGTCAGATGGTGTTGCAGAAAAGGCGGCCCATTCATTTTGTGATGGTGTGAGAGTCCGAATGCCTCATCCAATGTTTCCAATCAGTTTTGGAATCGTGTAGTGGTCATGACAGCGTACAAATTGAACTGTTTGCCAAGACCGGGGCAAACGCTGTCACCAAAGAGGTTATGGTCTGGAAAAGACCCACTTTCAAACATCGGGCACTATTTGGATGCCTTGTATATTACTTCATTCCCCGATCACAACAATGAAAGCTCCAGGTGCATGTAAACCTAAAATTTTTTATTTACTTAAGGAAAGCAAGCTTTTTCGCGCTCGGTCCGTACATTTCTTTCTCATAATTTCCTTGCGATTCACTCCCATAAGAGGTTCCGAAAACCAGTGATTTAGGACTCATCGACAGACCGTTATCACCTATTTCCATCTCGGTTCCCGCGGAAACTCTTCAAAATTCACCTTCCCAGGTGAATGACTCATTAACTTCCATGCCTCTAGTTTCGCCTGCCTGCCTTGGATCGACCTCTACAGAGTGATCTATGTTGTCGCTCAACCTCATCGGCTGATTCCACCCCCCTCCTCCTGTGCTTCGAAAGTCCCAAAGACTTAAAGAAAAAGCAGAAAAAACAATGTGCTGCTTCGCTTCCTCCTAGCGCAAATCTTGCCGAACCAGCAAGTACACTATTTGACAAGTTGTCTTTCATATGAACAGGCTCTTTCTTCCCCACAACATCGTCTATAGGAAGAGGCAATGAAGAGCAAGTCAGGTTCGTTTGATCTTCACAAAGTTTGGGACTTTGTTCCTAAATCTCTCAATACCAAAATTCTGAAACCAAGTGGATATATCGTATGAAATATAATACTGATTCAAAGCGAGGCTGGTCAAAATTGGCTCATCGCTTGTGTCTTGGGTGATATTTTTTTATAATGAAATAAGGGAAATTATTTTAGACGAACACATAATCTCGGATTGTTAAATTCAGCCCATTTTCTGAGCTTAAAATATCCGAATCGGTAGGTTTATGGCAGACAAAATAAACTGACATTCTCGCTTCTGATTAGAAATGGAATCGTTTCGACTATTGCTCAGTCAATACAGGCATGTCATTACGTCAATATGGTGTGAAATGCGCATATTTGCATGCGCCTTATGATCATACTATATACGTGATGCCGCCCAAGGAACTACCAGTCCACGCAGACGAAATATGTAAACTTTGCAAATGACTATATGAACTAAAAAGAAGTGGCAGATGCTGGTATATGAATTTATCTCAACTCCTCGTCCTAGAGTTCACTCTTCACCAGCTGATTATAACCTTTTTATCTACAATGACGACAGATGTTCTATTCTCCTTGCCATGTATGTGGATGATATTGTAGCTGCAACAATAGATGTTTACCACCCAAAGTCCCTAGAGGACATTCTTCGACGTGATATTGAGCTAGTGGACCTCGATGATGTTCATGAACTTCTGGGCATGCATGTGAGCCGCAATGGTAACACCATACAACTGTCGCAGGCTCACTCATCCGAAAAGTCATGCAAGAATACCAGCTGTAGGACATGAAGCTCAGGCTCACTCCTCTCAACCCACACGTAAATTTACATAAAGTGGAGGAGTCAGCCACCCGACCCTAATGTTTACTAATCTCTTTTGGGGTCATAATGTACGTGATGACGTGTACACGCCTGGATATAGCATATGTGAGTATGCGATTGTCGTCGTATGCCAGATCTCTCACCAATATACATATGAACGCACTCAAAATTGTGGCCACTTAACTGCCCTACACTTGCGAAGCGACACATCAAATGGTCCTTGGTGCGCATTTACTTATGCCAGCTGGTGCATTACCCAACAGAGTAAAGGATACTCTGGAGTTCTCATAAAATTGGTTGAATATACGCTCAGTTGGTGTTCAAAAAGCAGCATCTTATTGCTCTTAGCAGCTTAGAGGCCGAGGTGATTGCTATATCCGAGTGCGTAAAGTCATTCCGATGGTTGTGGGACCTGAATACCCAAATCGGACAGGAGGATTATATTACTTTTCCTGCAACCATATACACATATTCAACATCTGCCATTGCATGTCTGAGTGCATTAGGATCAAAGGTTAGAAAGAGGCACATTCTGATATTGCATAACTTTTTCTCACGCGAAATTGATCTCCAGAATGTGGTGTTCACCTACTTCCCATCCTCTTACATGCTTGCATTTGTTTTCACAAATCATTTTACCTGCCCCCGCATAACATAAGATTTGGGACCATTTTACCTGCCCCCGATAAGTATCTTTGTCTCTGTGGGACAGTAAAGTCAATTATTTGTTTGTTTTAGTTAAGTACACCATAATCCGTTTATAACGAAATTCACAAGAACAAAAAATTATTTTTTATCCGGAATTCGCTATCATTGTAACTCCTTCAAACGACATTGAGGTGGACAAAGAATTTTTTTCGTTTGAAATGGGATTTGATATGAAAAAAATTATTTAACACGAATTTTTACTTTTAAAAATTTTTATTCACGATTAATTTGAAAAAAAAAAATGATTATCGACTTTTGCACACAGTTTGTAATTAATTTCTTTTTTCAAGTAATCATCCCATTTATAACACTAGCCAACAAAATTTAAGATTTTTCTTGTAACCAAATACAAGTGGGTGATTTTTGGTTGTATTTATTCTGCTAATTACGAATATAAATTTGAAATTTCTCTAGCACGTACAGATTTCTTTTTTTCAATGAAACATTTGCAAATTATTCAGTGTTTGGGGCCTGATAAATTTCCTTGTGGGCCCAAAATGTGGATAGTTTAACATTGAAGGCGCTTCTCTTCACGCCCATTACTTTAATATAGAAGACTCGAAGTGCATAAATTGAAAACGTGAAGTGATAGAAAAATTATAAAACCATATTCGGATTCTACATGCAAATTACCACTAAGAAGACTATGTGCGGTCTTAGTTACAAAATGTGTGGTGTCTTGTGTAATTCTTCCGGGACAGGGCTCTGTTACAATACTAGGCCTGCACGTCATAACGATGGCACTGGCTCAGAGAAAGGCTCTTCATCTTCACTTTCAATTTCAGATTCTTCATTTTGTCTGTCTTGACTGAGTTCCATAACTTCATCGTCATTTAAAGAATCTGTGGATACATTGTTCATAGTCTTTAAATGTGATCGTTGCTAAACATTTCGCTATACCTACTTATGCTACGAAGCATCTCCCATTCTATAACTCCTTCAAAGCCTTCCTCGTTCTCCTCTGTCTCCTTTCTTTACATTTTGTGCAGAGGCAGCTTCAATGATTTGTAACATTAGTTCAAGCGAAAGAGCAATGCGTTTCTTTTTAGCAGCTGCCATGTTTGATTGTTCGTCTTCTCACACGATTCTGACCTGTAAAAGGACAAAGAAAATAGAAAACCTATACATGGAGTTAAAACAAAATGAGAAGGTAGATGTACAAAGGAATGTGGGAAGGGAGGGGAAAGCATCTTACCATCATTTCGATGAATTGAGGTTTGCTGAACGAAATTGTGGCGATTTCTGGGTGTGCAGTGTGCTGTAGTGAATTCAAAGCATAGAATTCAGAGCTTATGTGGCAGTTACAGACCAATGGTTCTTTTATATAAAATTCGCTTATGAGAGCGCTTCGCTTAAAAGAGGGCTCCCCTTAAAAAAGTCGTGCATAACTCTAATGCGGTTTTTAAGCGTCATTTTTTGTACAAAAAAAAAGAAACTAGAATATTTCATCGAAAAAGTCGAAAAATTCTTTCGGTATATCAGAGCAATTTTACATGTAAATTTCATCATTGACGAGGTCGGGCTAGAGAAACTTCTCATCTTATCTTTGAGAGAGGATTCCTTAGTGCCGTTTCTAACAATAAAATTGGTAGAGACCTGACAACACAATAATGGGAGAACAGAGTTTCCGATTAGTTTCACCATATATTCTCGGCTTTATCAAGGATACACACTATAAGTTACATGCCCTTATATACAGAGATACGGTACAAAGTAAACAAATGATTGGACACAGATATATCGAATAGTATACAAAGTATAAGATTGATTTCTCTACCAGTTTTATTTCCCATTTTACGTGAAATTTCGCTGTAAGCGAGTTCATTATAAGTGGGTTATGGTGTATATGTAAAATTGTCCTTTGTAGCCGAGCATGTTAGTTTTTTGTACACGTTATTTCAGGCGGGATGAAAAGGGTTCTAATGGCCAGTATGAATTTTTGATACATGCCTATTTTTTACATAATGCTTACTTGATGACCGACAATTCTCGGCATCACATTTTTATATCTATTGATGATTAAGATATAATATTTTTAACTAGATTGTAGTAATCTAAATATTATTCCCTATATGCTACTGAGTTCAGTATAAAGTCACGTGACCATTTTCTTTTTATGTTTTTAATTGTATAACGATAAATTTTATATCTACTAATTTTTGTGAGTAAGTGTGCGCACACATTTTCTAAAATTATGTAAGATTTCTTTACTTACTACAATTTAATCATTTTTGCTTATTTATTGTATGTGTCTATGTTAGACTTGCAGGTCCAGTAGATAAAGAGGTCCCACCAAACTCTCTGTTTGAAGACTCCTTGATTTCTCTTCTGCACCCAAGCGAATTACAGGGGAGAATTTGTTTGGGAAATCGCCATTTTAGCTAATAAAAGCATGTTGGTGAATAAGCATTGGTACTCATCATAGATAGCAATAAAAAACATCTAATATTTTTTAATTGAAATATTGAGTTTGTTGGAAATTTTTTTATGTATATTTATATGTGCATAATTCATTGCTGTGGTTTATGGACTATTGTTGTTGCAAAATTTGTTTATATGACTTGCGTGATGCTAGCACCTGCGTATGAGGCGACTTTCCTCGTGACTAATTACCTTGGTCGCAGGAAGTTATACACTATAATTGTTGGTAAAATTATATTCAAAAATATTTTCTTTTACTTTTAGATTATTCCTGATTCTCTTTGCTTCTGCCCATCCGTCACCTCCTGTAGTGCCATGGTGCCCGCTTACATTGCCAGTGGTTTCGATCTCTCCAGCCTTAAGTTCATCTTGCCGCGAACTCCAATTGCAAGATTGTAGACAAGATAGCACACCCTGTGCATATCGAGCTTATGCCGTCCTGATGTCTGTTTCTCAGCTTCACTATCATAGGCCTAGTCTTGACGCCTATTCAACAGAACGGCGCACTCTTGTCATCTCTTCATGTTCGAATTTTTTCACTTGCAGGTCCTGGCTTTCAGGTTGCCGAGTCACTGAGCATCGCATAATGCCACGTTTGTACTCGAGCCACACTGAATATATTTTAAACGCCTCTCCGCGCAATTTCACGTTAATTTATTTTTTTAATTTATCCCTATATTTCTTGCCGTTGTCCTTACTTACCAAGCTTATGCCAGTCGTTCTGTAAGTAAATTGTTATCCCATTTTGACTATGTATAATGTACCTTCATTTACCATTGGTTATTATAGGACATGTTTACGTCTCATTTAACTGTCATCAATAAATCATTTCATTTAGTGTATCTAAATAAGCGTTGGCTCATTTCAAGCAAAGATCCACACTTACAAGCCAGGCTCAACAGACCTTCTTTCCTTTCCTATTTGTATCAGTCGTGGCTTGTACTCGCTCTTATTTCATGCACACGGTTAATCTTTCTATATATTGTAGCGTCCGACCCCCCCCCCCTCCCTTTCTGTTAAAGTTTCAAAATATTTTTGAACTTTGGCGTCGTTTAGTTTTGAAAAGAAAATGTTCATTTCTACCTCGAGCTTTCCTACTTTGACCCTGACCCGATTGTTGTTTGTTAACCTTTGAATCAAAGATGAAACTTTGTGCCCGCGTTCTCAACAATTAAAAAGGTACAAAAAAAAACGGAATCGACCTCGCATTGTTCACGGAATAGTATACCTTCGTTTGAGATGGATTAACAGTAGTAGTTCGTTAGGGCTGATGGTCCGGTTTAGCTAGAAGTCGGAGCAGACGTTGACGACGGGTGTAGCTAGCCGATTGACCCTACCCGACGATAATGACTATGAATTCTCCGTTCAGACCTTTGGCAGGAACTGGAACAGGAAAAAAGCGACGACGCCAAAGTCAAGTGACTTATTGGTTTTAAACAATGTTTATCTTTGACTCAACATAATGATATCGATATTCGAATGATGTTAACCCTATTCCGACGTTTAAGAGAGATTGAACCAGATCGACTCACAACCCAGGAACGACGAGGGAATTTCTCGTACTTCATCGACGATATCGACACGATATCGACGGCACCTAAAAACCAAGTAATGTCTGTTTACTGATTCTATTTTGGACGCTCGTTTTTCGAGGATCTGATGCCACATGGAGAGGACATGATGAAAATAATGACGCCAATGGTTGATGCTAGACTTACCTTCTTCGTACGCGGGGATTTGGGTGGGTGTACCTTACTAACCTTCCCTTCATTGTCCTGGAATGAATGTATTAGCGCTTCTTATTCCCCCCAATTTCACAATGTCTCGACGAAATTTTCCACCAATTTCACAATTGCTCGTCGCGAGATACCCCAGCCCATCAGTAAACATCACAAATGATTTCAAGTAACTTGTCCCTTTCAAAGATAAACTCCCTTGAACGATTTCATTTGAATTGTGATTTAGATAGAACGCTGAAATAAGAAAACAAAGAAAAAACGAAACTGTGAAAAACAGAAAAATATAACAGAACTAATAGTGGGTGAATTAATGATAGTGATTTTAAAACCAAGAGAACTCTAGAATTAAAGAGAAACATATTTAACGAGTAAAATAAAAGAAAACAAACTATTTGTCATTAACCTAAATAAAAAAGGGAAAAGATTATTATACTTAGTGTGATATGAAAGAACGAACTGACATGACTATTTTTCCGATGATGTAAAAGCCCGAAAAATGATTAAAGGAAAAAACGAAAACTAAGAGTATTGTTTGACCTCAAGAGAGTTAATTTTAAAGATTTTTAGAATTTAGTGATTAGGACTTACCTGAATTTAGTGATAAAGACTTACCTTGATAGACCTACCGAAATTTCGAAACTTCTAATTGATTGTATGAACTTTGACTTGATAAAAATTAATCACGAACTTTAGCGGATTAAGACTTTTTTAAAAAATTCAGATAAGGACTGAAACTTTAATAATATCCTTTGAAATTTTGACTTTTTTGACGTGTTTATGTTATATTCTAGTTGATGCGTTTTGACAATTTTATTATTGTTAATTTTTTATTTTTGTATTGCCCCTAAAAGCCTACGGGTAATTCCACACAGGTTTTGTAATTGAATAAAAATTAATTTTCCTTTCACTAGAGTCGGAGGGAGCAACCAACGCTTGCTTGAGAACTTATTTGGGTTGTTATGCCTCACTCGTTAAGAAAATAATTCTCACTAGCCATTTTTAGTTTCGGAATTCGCAATAAAGCACACGCAGTGCGATATTTGTAACCTCCCCAATAGCTTGGGCCATTACAAAATGTTTGTTTTTGGTTGCTCCCTCTCACGGAAGTAGTACGAAATGAAAAAAGGACTTTTGTGGATCCTTACTTTAGCCATAGTGATGACCAACGTGCTGAAAATGGACGAAGTCGACAAGATTTTGGTAGTTGTTTTGATAGTTCAACGACAAGTTCCTATCGCTCTTTTGAGTGAAGAAGCGGTTATTTTAGTCAACTCCCGACTGGATATCGAAAATGAAGGCGATCATGCCAGGAGAGTGACAACTTTGCGAGAAGAGATACGTAGAATACTGGCGATGCCAGCAGACATCCCGAAAGTGGATAATTGGAAACAATATCTGGTGTATGCATTTGTCGAAGAATCACTTGTGAAATATACATTGGGAATGGGTCACGCCCTCGTGGAAAATATGGAACGCACCCTAGCCACTCAGACTCAGGTGCTCGCCAGGATGGCCGAACCACGCGATAAGACGCCAGCGGAATGGAAGGAGATACTGGATGTTGTTGCTTATCTACCAGGCGAAGATATTAGCGAATACATCGAAAGGACTGAGGCCCGAGCCCTTCTGAAAGAGGTACCAATCGAAACACTCGAGAGGCCTCGTGTCTTCCCTCTACTGGTGCCCGAAGACATGGGACCCTGGGAATCCATCAAATTGCGTGAGTTCCCCAACTGGAACGCAGCCCGTAAGTGGCTACTAAGACAGTTTGGTGATCAGGCGGGAAAAATCGGCGACAAGTGTCACCTTATGACTTGCCGCCAGCAAACAACAGAACGATTTGCCCAATTCGTTTTTGAAATCTGCAACCGCAATCAGCGACTAAAATACCACCTAGAAATGGGCGAGATATTTGATTTGAGTTTCAACAATATGAGACCGGACATGCGAAAAAAATACGTCGTTCCGCACATTATAAGACCTAGAAAATCCAGTGGCCAAATGAGAAGAAGGTTTGGCCTCCAAAAGCAAACGAAAAACGACTCCCAAAAACAAGGGAAATGGGAGGAGGGGACAACAATTACATGAACTGATGTTTGTGGGTTTGCGGATTTGTGTGTGTATTTAATACAAATCTACAGTTTTATTCCGGTCTATATGAAATTTTGCACACTTAACCGTCAAGGCATGGGGAAGGTCACTGTCAACCTCAGATTTCAAAAAATATAATAACTATCGATAATAAATCGATATTCATGAGCATGGCAGAGCATATTAATAAAACATATCGCATTACCAACAATGCAAGACAAAGTTTGTGCAACAATAGGTATCAACAATGGTATATACACGCAATTCACAAACACTACACACGGAACAACAGTATATATCTCATGACCAACAATGCAAGGAAAAGTTTATGCTAAATAAAAAAACTAACAGAGTACCCGGCGTTGCCCGGGATTAACACATATAGCTAAACAGACTAATTTCAAGAAGTTCAAATACAGGCAAAGTCTCTGCATTATAGATAAATTTCAATTTGTAAAACAACATAGAGTTCCTGTTTTTCAGATTTTTCTTATAATGGAAAGTCCCTTACAATGGATGTTGTATTAATTGAGTTATTATTTAACAAATTTGATTTTACAATTTAACTTATTCAGATTATTCTGTTTAGCGGCAGGTGTAATTATCCCTGGCAACGCCTGGTCTTCTGTTAGTACTGTAATATTTGTTCTGTATGCAGGGTGGACAGTTGTGTTTATTTTTCAGGGTGGCCGTATATTTGATATGCAGATTGATGAGTTCCCTGTCTGATAGGGTTGTGGGAGAGTGGCACTCAAATTTATTAGGTCAGAATAAAATGTGATAAATCTTTTGTGCTCCAACTGCTCTCGTGTATACAGGGTACTTTCAAAACGGATGTCGTTAGATACCTAGCGATGTTCTGCACCTTAAAATAAATATAAGTTTCTCCATAAGTTTTGTCGAAATTGCAATCCTTAAAGAAGTAAACAGCTCGTGAAGTTTCGTTGAGCTGTGCACATAACGTAAACAAAAGCCCATGAAAAAAGTAGACATCACCACGTGTTCCATGAATAGGTTTCTGCAAACTACCTGTGCGCTAATATATTGGCCCTAATCTCAACTACTCTAACAGCCCATTGAAAGATTCGTAATTACTAGACCTCAGAAATGAACTTTTCACTCTTCAAATCATTAAACTGCTACATTAATTTGGCTTTTCTGTGAGAGTGCTTGAGGTTAGGGCCAATATATTAGCGCACCTGGAGTTTGCAGAAACCTATGAACACATCGTGGTGCTTACTTTTCTTCATGAACTTTTCTTTGTTATGGGCGGAGTTTAACCAAATTTAATGACCTGTTTTCTCCTTCAAGGAACGCAATTTCGATAAAATGTATGAGGAAACTTTTATTTTAAGTGTATGTTTATTTTTAGGTGCAGAACATCATTAGGTATCAGACGATATCTGTCACGGAGAAGTTTGCTTGATGCAGTGGAAGCTTATGTTAAAGAAAATCCAAACACAGATATAAACAGGGTCTTTATAACATAAAGTTCTGGTGGTGACCTTTAGAACTAATTTTTTTTTGGTGGGTATGAACTTCCCTTGCCCTCTTGTATAATATTACCAAGTATTATAGCGTTTTGCCCAGTAGTTTTTTTATGGCCATGTCAAAATGGAACTTTAATTATGAAGACCTTGTACATATAGAATTTTTTTTTTTTGCTAAATTTCACAAAGAAAAATATATTTAAAATGTATCTACTAACACGTGGATACTGAGAATACCAAAACAAATAAATAAAAATAATTAAACTGCTAAATTTAATCTTTATAAGATACTTAATACAGTTCTAGCATCTATTTTATAATGCTCAGAAAATTAAGTTCATTATTATTTGCTCAAATAATGACCACAGTCAAGTTGCTGCTAAACCTTAAATTTGATTAGCACAATTAACACCGACTCTTGTTTAATCCAACTGAAATATCCTGCGTATTGCTATCTGCTTGGACGAAGAAATACTGCACACCACCTTAGAAAGCAGTGACGCACATTGCGTTTTAATCTAGGCCTTAAGCGAGCTGAAGCTGCAAATAGATATAAGGACTACGCATTAGTAACGTTCCATAAGCACCATTACGAGCCTATGCCCTATTATCCTCATCCTAACTAAAATAATACTAATATTGATAAGGGTCGCGTGCGAGAGAGAGAGTGAGAGAGAGAGAGAGAGAGAGAGAGAGAGAGAGAGAGAGAGAGAGAAAGAGAGAGAGAGAGAGAAAGAGAGTGAAAGAGAGAGAGAGAGAGAGAAAGAGAGTGAAAGAGAGAGAGCGAAACAAAAATTTGGGGCCTATCTTCGACATGGGATAATTGCACCCAAATTTTCCGCAGTAAAGGCTCTCAGGTTCCAAGGCATGACCAACACGCAAGGGTCATTCGTTTCCCGTCAAACAGTTATTCTGGACAGCAGTTGGCAGTAGTCGTTTGGCCGCCGGTCTCCTATGCACACCGTGCAATGCAGTAGCTACAGAGCCAGCAGAATGTCATAGAAAATTGTCCGGGGAAACCAGCCGCCGACCGCCTTAATTCTTGCAGAAATCCTCTCGTCACTAAAGACCAAGATGTCCCCCTCTATTCCACTGAAGACGTTCACTGAAGTCTCACCTGGGCTTGGTTTCGTGTCTGATGTTATTTCTAAAGTTCTTTCGGCTTCTTTAATATTCAATATATTAAAGTTCGACAATACACAATAATTCAGCACACATTTTTGAACAGAGACGCTGTTCACTAAATCCACTGAAGGCGAAATAGTCTCTCTCTTCTCCTTGCCTAATTTCTTTTTAGGTCTTACACGGGACACATTAGCACATTTTATATTGTGCCTAAATTCCAGAGCGTTTTCTCTTACATCCAACTCTTTCAAAATCTTGCTCTCTTCTCTCTCGATTTTCTCACATTTTTTTCTAATGCCTTTCTGTTTGCGCGCACACCTATGCTGCCTTCTTTTCCATTCCGTGTGCATCTCGCTTAGCTCCACAGTTAATTATTAGATCTTTATCTTTATCTATTTCTTTACTAGATGGCATTACTTTCTTTTCCAATTTGTTTCTAAGCTCCTTCCCTATCTCCGTCCGCTGAGGCACATAGACGTCACAGAATTCCGTGACATCTTCCCTGACCTCTTTCGCGGATTTAACGAATTCACTGGCCTAATCTTATGCCGCTACGGAAAATATCGCGAAACCCCATATTCCCGGGACTTCGCTTTTTGCCTCTTTCTAGGCCTTAAGTTCTGAACCGCATTAAAAAAAATGGGATGGCTTAAAATTAGAATTCTAAAAAATTCTAGTTTGCTGCCTACCCGCAACTGGTTGAGACCCATTGTTAGCCTTCACTCGCTGCTTTGCTGGCGATTTTTGACTGCTACTGTTTCTTTGCGCATAAGCAGGCCTTACTTTGTTAGAAGAAGTACTGACTGTAAAGCTACTTCTACCTTATTAATTAGAAAAACAGATCTATCTGATCTATTTTTAATTGTTTGTACTTGTGTCTTTGTATCATGCACCTTGGAGTAACTATGTTTTGACTGTTCATCACAAGTACATCCTTGACCATCAATTCCTCTGCAAGACGCATTTCTTTTTCTATGCCTAGAAACTCGGTTTTGCCTGCTTGCAGTATTTCTTGACTTCTGTCTAATTCTATGAAATTCATTCCTCCAATAATGTCCAGTAATCTCTTTATCAACCTCTCTTGTATGCGAGTTGACTGGAAAGCGCGCTCTGCATTACAATCGATGCAACGCTTTCTAAATGACTTAATTTCTAATATCTCTGCTGACAGCGTACCAACAACCTGACAAGTTTGATTTAGATTTACTAATATGTCTTTCAGTATCTTAATTAAACAGTCTTCACTTCCCCTCTCGTTCCCAAGGAAAGCATTTACCGTACCCCTTTCTTCTTGGATACTGTCCTCCCATACTTTTAATTCCTCTTTTACTAATTGAATAGGGGGGACTAGGCGATATAGGTTTCTTAAGGACCGCCTGACTTACAGTCGTTTTATGCGAACATGTTAACAGCTCTTTATTCGCATCTATTATTATATTCCCTTTCTTAATCCCATCAAATTTATAATTTATAGATGAGTCCCAGTATTCTTTTAAACCACCCGACGCTAAGAAGCTTTGTACAGGTTTACATACATCTAGGGGTTAAAAAAACTTGAAAACGAGCATTAAGGTTTTGAATTGACATTCGTTAAACTTAATTATTGGATCATCACTTGTACCAGGGACATTAATTCTTTCAACTTGCAGACCGTGTGTCTGAAACTTCTTTTCCCTAGTCATCACTGAGCCCTTCTCTACCTACTTGGCCATAGTCTTCTGGGCCTTTACTCTGGTCCCCATATAATTCACTTAATAAATGGGCAAAATGTATTTATCTATGCACCTAGATTCCAACACCTGTTCACAGATTTCTATTTGCTGCCCCGTTAACTTCGAAGCTTGCCCCTTTAGAGTATCAATTAGATTTCTTAAAAGATCATATAACTCTTTTTTTATCAACCTACATACATGGCTGCATTAACTCCTTACTGGCGTCATTAATGAATTGCGAATTCTTTTTTGTTTCCGGATTCTGACTGTAAAGGATCTCTGATCCTTGGTCCTTTATGTTCATTTCTACTCCACTTAAATTACAACTTCCATCTGAAATTAGAAATTGTAAAACTTCTTTTTCATCGTTAAATTTCTGCCTAGGTAGAATATTTCCATCTACAATTAAACTGACTAATTATTTGCCACTTCAGTTTTTGTTGAATGAATGGGTTTGAGCTTCTACTTACAAACAGGACCATATAAATACAAAACTGAAAAATATGAAATGATAATTTTATATATAAAGCAAAGTACGAAATGAAAATAAATATAAAGCAAAGTACAAAAGTAGATACAATGAAAGGATTACAAAAGGTCTGACAGAGGACTGAGCATGGCGAACACATCGAATTCAGTTAGGCAATTGAGTAATTGGTCGGTGTTGGACTTCTTGGCCTTGTAAATCTCGATAGATTCCAGGGTGGCTGTTTTGGACAGTGTATTGCAAACATGCATAAACGACATTACTTGACTTTGTAGTCTAAGGGGTTGTCCGGTGCTTGTCAGGTAGTTGGCATAATGTGAACAGTTGTCTTGATTATTGTATGATCTGATATGTTGAAAAGTATAGTGAAGGTATATAGAGGCCTATATAATATTTGTCACAGAAGGCACAACTTAGGTGGTATAACCCTAGTTGATTAAACTTATCTTGATTAACGGTGGAGGGTGGATTCAGATGACAGAGAGAATGGGGGGGGGGATACTCGCAGGCCGAGGGAAGACAGATACATAGATGATAGATTTGGGCAAAATGGGGGCTCAAGTATAACAAGGAGACACATTTCTTGGAGAGGGTGATGGATAGGCGGGTCGAGCCTGAGCAGAGCACATATTTAGGCGCTGGAGTATATGGTAGACAGTCGACTGTGTCTCAGGAAGTTCCTGTTCATACAAGCAAGGCAGCGGATGATGCGGAATTCAGCTAGGCGGGCCGGGGGGTTGAAAGGTAACGTAATAGGGAAACGTAAAGGTGCATGTTTGTGTATAGGTGAGTGTGAAGAAGAGCGGTGGGATAAGGTTGGAGGAGGTAGTTGGTTTGGGGAATTTGGACAAGGTTAAGCGGTTGGAGAAGGTTAATAATAAGGACGTCTAGGTATGGGGGGGGGATCTGTTACTTTTGGTTCGAAGGTGAATTGGATTTAGGGAAAGAACGAATTAAAAACATCAGCAATGGCAGGCAGGGAGATTAACCAGGCTTCATACGGTATAAGGATGTCATCGACATAATGGTAGTAAGCGATGATGCTACTATTATTAACAAAAGTTAGTTCTAATTGTTGTAAGTTATCTTTGGACAAAAAGCTGATCAGTGGGAAGCCCATTCCAAGCCCGCAAAACTGGGAATAGAAGGAATTGTTATAGGAAGTATTTCTGTGAGGACATGATGGATAGGATGGATGAACAATTGATAGCATCGGCTTTAGGGAGCGGAGAGGGATACAGGAGTTTTTCGAGAATTTTAAGGGTTTCAGACACTGGGATATTAGTGTAGAATTTAGTAAAGTCAAAAGACATAAGGGAGGTGTGCTCATTGGTAGTGATGTGAGAGAGTTGGCGACATTGTACGTGTTAGGAAGAATATTGAGGATAAAAAAGAAGGTGGAGAGGGATTTTGCAACTAGGTGTGCAGGGGCAGGAGAGTAGTTAACGACAGGACGAATGGGCATTTTAGGATTGTGGATTTTGATGACGGCATTAAAGTTACGGGCATGGGGGCTAGGAGCGATAAGGTGTCATATGTGTTTGAAGCGGGCGGACTTATTAACAACAGAAACGATGGATTTATGGAAATTGGTGGCAGGGTCGGGAGGGTGGGTGACAAAATCATAGGCTGGCTTATGCTGGGAGGTGGCGACGGCTCGTGCTGCGAGGCGTTCGTTCCAGGGTAGCACGGATGTGGCAACATCTGTGTCGGACATGACTGTGTGAAGGTCTGGCTAGGTGGGTTTTATAGAGACAACGTGTTTTAAGCCTTTGCTGAGAAAGCTTTGCTCGTTGTCAGATATCTGGATAGTCGTGAGATTGACTACGTTAGGGTGAAAATCAAAGTCACATTTGGGAGGAGGACAAGATAGTGTAGCTATATGCTGGAGGTCGTCAAGTTTTTTTTACACAAAGTAGCGAATTTTTGTTCTTTGAAAGACTGCAATCCGAAGTTGTTTTTGTCGAAATGGGACATCAGAATCTCAGCTGCATAAATGAGGAGACTTGTACGTGAAGGCGGAAAACTTCTTGGGTGAGGCGATGTTTCTCATGATATAAAGCAGAGGTTGCATGGCTCACTCAGGTTGTGATGGCTGCACCCCGTGCTACTTTGGGGCCGGTGGATATGTTGCGGATAATGACTTGGGTGTACTTCGGTTCCAGATGCTCTAAGATGCTTATGCGGTTAAACCAAATGTTCTGTATCATGGCAGCGAGCTTTCTCTTCACGTGGAATATCTTAGTGATTGTTTAAGAAATATCAGAAAGGATCATAATACTGTACTTACTGCTAACGAAGTCCGTGGTGGCTTTGCAGAATAATAGATGGACAATAGGATTATCGAAAAGTTTCACCATTTATTCCCGGTTTCTTCAAGGATACAAAAGAAGACAATCGAACAGTGAAGTGTACATATTTTCAGATGGGACGAAAGAAGCGCTTTCACAAAGCTCATCGAACCAGAATAAATTCCAAACGAAATAAGCTGAGGTAGTCAAGAAGCCTAACCAACCCAAGCGGTCTTCCATATTATACAAAAAAGAAATAAGATTGACAATTGTCAGAAACAAAATACAAACGAAATAAAAAAGAAGGAGAAAGATGATTATCACATCTTCCAGTAGTCCGAGAAAGAGACGTGGCTGATGTCTTCAAAGTTGATGTCAAGAATGTGCCTTGGTTTTCGATACTTCATATGCCACTTCATATCCATTGATTTCTTCAGTATTCCAGTCACTAGGTCATTGTCATGAATCTTCATCTTCTGCGCCATAATCAAAAGGAGATCCTGTATAAACTCTCCGATGTGGACCAAGTCTAAATCCGAGTGAATGGATTAGTTTTTCAGTGTTCTTCTGTCAATCTAGGCACTGGTCCTCAGGGTGACATTATGGAATGACTGTAGCTCACTCCATCTGCTTCTACAAATAGTCGCCCACGCAGGCATGCCATAGAGGAGTATGGTCCGAATAATCGACTTGTACAGAAGTAACTTATTGTCGATGCTGAGGGTGCTGTTGCGGCCCAGGAGATCTATGAGACTGCACTTAGCCCAGGACTGAACTTTGCTTTGTTCAGAGCGTAGGTCACGTGACATTTCCAAGAGTCTCTTAAGAAGATGATTACGCCAAGGTATTTGTAGTTGTCTACCCAGTCCAGTTTCTTATTGGATTGAACAAGAGAAACTGGGGGATGCCTTGCACTTTCCGACATTAAGGTTCAGCTTCCAGCAGTTAAACCAGTCTTCAAACATCTTCAAGGCCTGCTGCAGACGAGTAATAACGTGAGCCGGCTTGTGTGTCCATGTCATAATGGCAGTATCGTCAGCATAGAAATATAGATTACAATTTTTAGGATTCGGGAAATCATGCACAAAATAATTAAATAGCACGGGCCAGAGGACAGAACCTTGAGGGGCATGGGCCTTTACAACATGGGGCGTGGATAGATATTCACCAACTTCAGCTTGGTATGACCTGTTAGTGAGAAAGGATTTCACCATCAAAATCAAATCAGGAGGTAAACCGTCTCTAATCATCTTGTAGACAAGGCCCCCATGCCACACTTGGTCAGATGCTTTAGGCCGCGTTCACTTTGGACGCTGTGAGTCCTGCCACGAAATTTCTATAGGACGCGAACAATGGATAACGGAGTTAATCCTTCTTTGGAATTCGATCACCCTTTTACCATTACTTCCTTGTTTAGACAAAGGGGTGAAGAAGGTGATATTTCCAAAAATTCCAAAAAATTATAAAAACAATTTTCAATACATATTTTCCCCGATATCAATTTTATTTCAAGATTGGGTTTCACAATTTTTAAAATGACCACAACTTTATTAACATTTATTTATTTATTTTCTCTGAGATTGTAAAATGACATGATTGATAAACAAGGAAGTAATAGGTAAAAGGGTGATCGAATTCTAAAGAAGGATTAACTCCGTTATCCATTGTTCGAGTCCTATAGAAATTTCGTTGCAGGACTCGAGGCTTCCAAAGTGAACACGGCCTTACTGATATCGAGGAATACCACTCTACAGTACCTGGAAAGGTTTAGGGGGTGCTCAGGTCCTCTACGAGCCTCCATATCTGCATCTGACAAGATTGGGCGGCACGAAGCCAAACTGATCTTTCCAAAGAAGATCATTGGCGTGACAATGGTCTTGGAATCTGACGAGTATCGTTTTCTCCAAAACTTTAGACATTGAGGGGAGCAGACTAATAGGTCGGTAGCTCAGAGAGAATTGCTGGATTTTGTCCTTGCTTGGGGATCCTCAAAACAATAGATTGTTTCCAAGATGCATGGAAGTAGGAAATTTTCCAGCAGTCGCTAATGATATTGGTGAGAAAGTCAATTAAGATCTTTGGGGGATTCATAAGGGCATTATTGCTCACCTTGTCTGTTACTGGAGCCTTCTTCTTTTTTTTCAGTTTACTTATGATGGTGGCGATCTCTCCAGCCTCGATATTGTTCTTTGTTAAATGCTGTGGGATTTCATCAAAGTTGACAAGACCATCTTACACATGCTGAGACATGATTTTACCATTGGGATTGTTGTGGATAGGAGGAACAAATTGCATTTCAAGTGAATCTGCAATGACTTGGGGCTTGTCTTGATCAGTTTGCACATAGTCACCTTGTGGTGTATGGAGTGAAGGAAGCGTATTGTTCTTCTTCTTCTGTAAGGCTCTGACCATACTCCAAATGGAATTATCTGGAGCGGACAAGCTTTTGAGTTTGTCATTCCATCTAGCATCACAAAGCTCTTTTATCTCCTCTAGGAGTCATCGCACTAGCCTGTTGTACTTGGTTTTGAGCCAAGGTTCCCGATAGCATTGCCATAGTCTACGGGTCCTGTTTCTTTCAGCAATTAGGTGTTGGCTTCCAGCAGTGAGTTTGATTCGATGATTGGTTGGTTTGTTTTGTTTGGTATTAACGTCCTTTTCAACTGCCATGGTCATTTCAGGACGGCGTTATAGATGCTGGAAATTTTGCCTCGCAAGGGTTCTTTAACGTGTAGCAGGCAAACTACTACATGGGAGCAACGGATTTACTTCCCTTCCGAAGGAAGTGCGTGATCTCAGATATACCCCCTGAAAAATCATCGTCCTCAGCCGGGATTGAACCCACGTACTTGGGCATCAGAGGCGATCACGCAACCGCTGATCCACCGAGGCTGATGGATTCGATGAGGATGTTTATTCTCTCATGATAGTTACTAGCTTCTATAAGACTGGTAATACATCTGGTGATGTCTTCAACACGTTGATCGATGTCCTATGTACAGTACGCAATGTCGGGATGGTAGCAGTAGTCCTTAAGAATATCTTTGTAGAGCTTCCAGTCTTGATGATGTATCAGTTCCTCTTGGAAATTTATGTCAAAATTGTCAAAGTTCAATGCCACAGGATTGTGTCAAAAGAAAGGTCATCAATTGTGAAGATATTGTATGGTTTGAAGAAACCCATCAAGAGCGAGATGTCCAAAACGTCACTAGTAGGGAAGTGTCGCAGTAGTAGGCGTCCTCCACAGGTTCAGCAGCGATGATGTCATCTTTTCCTTGTATGTACCTATAGAAAATCATGCCAGTGTAGTAGTGCGTTCTGGAGTTCCAGCTTGGGCATTTAGGTCATCAGCCACGATGACTAGAGTGTCACCACTGAAGAGTTCATCAAGCTTGCTGACATCAAGATAATGTTTAGGGGAATTATAGAACGCCACGAATTTCACTTCACCACAGAAGACGTCATTGATAATGATGGAGGCCGATTCCATACCGGCATAATACTTGGAGACTAATTCTTAGTGTTGAATTCCCTTTTTATTGATAATCGCAGCACCCCCAGAAGCACATCTTGCAGCATTTGAAGCCATACAATCCGTACAGTACATGCAATAACCAGGTAGCTACAAGTCTTGGGTTGGTATGAGGTGCGTTTCACAAAGGAAAGCAACGTCGATTTCTTGCTTTATGAAAAAATCGTGGAACACGATACACTTTCGGGGAATCCCCCTAGGGTTCCATATCACACACCGAAGTTCACCTTTGTTGATTAATGTATAACGTTTTGCACCCATCGTATAAGTTAGTTGGTCGTAAGAAGCCCACTCAACTGTGGGTAAGTTTTGCCTAGATTAGAGAAGAGATGAAAGATATGTCCTAATTGCTTACACATATCTCGTAGGTCGTTGGTGTTGAGGCTTTTATCCTCCAGCTTAGACACAGCAGCAGCATAGGATTTGTCTGCTGTCACTTTAGAACTAGGCATCCTTTGAACCTGGGAGTATTTTGGACATTTCGTGTAACTGTCCACCACATCTGATTCACTTTGGGGGGTCTTGTCCTTTAATCTCTTGACTGGTGCTCCTCTGCAAAATTGGTACAACGACGATCTTCCATGCAGCTCATGGATACGTGCCTGAAGCGTAGGCAGTTGTAACACTGTAGTGGCTTTTTGTTACAACCCCGAAAGGCCTCCACTAGCATTGCCAGCGGCAAAATTCGTATAATGTTCTTCAATGACTCGTTGTGTTCGGTGTTCGGGAGCAGAACCAAAACCATCACCATATCAACTAATCATTTGGCTTTCCTCAATCGAATTACCTTTCCGGGAAGTAGTTGGCTGTTTTTAGGTCTTCTTGGAAAAACATCGAGGTCATAAGTAATATCCAAATTACGAATCACGTATTTCAACACCTTCTCTGACTTCACTTTTTTAAATGATGCTGAATTTTTAAAATATTATCACACATAATTCCAGAGACTAAGCTGTTGTGAATTTCTTCGTCTTCACATTTAACGTTGATGGCTTCAGCTCTGCCCATATGAACAGTGATCTATTCCACTGGAACATGCTTCTCCAGCTCAGATAGAATCGTCTTAAACAGGATGCCATGTGTCTGCACGATACTCTGCGGGACAAACTTCTTCATGATCCTTTGGTCTTCATTAGCTGAGCGATTTTGTACATTTTTCGGATTCCTCATTATAGACGCACTGACGACTTCTTTATTTACTCTGGAGACGGTCTTTAGGTTATCGATCCTCGTGCCTTTTCTGAATATTTTATTAGTGACACCAATCCAGAGACTGTAATCCACTTTTTCATCGGTTCCATCAGTGAATTCTCTTACAGCCACCGTTTGATGAACAGTCACTATTTTCTATTATATCCATAGACTCCACACTATTAGAAGAGGAAATAGTTTTAAAACATTACTTACTTTGCTGTTATCAACCGGTTTGTCTTCCGTGGAGTTTCTTGCCTTCGGGGTCTAGGAGCATTTCCCCAAAAGCTTCCATCAGTTCGCTTTTCTTGTCAATATCAGCTCTACGACAGTCCTTAATTTCCTTGTTGATACTTTCGAACTTCTCTTCAACTACACAAGAAGAGGTTCGTAAGCCTTTATATACAGAAATTTGGGTACAAATGAACCCATGAGTATGGAGGTACAGGGCAAAAAAACAAAGTGACCAATAAGAAAGTTAACCAATGGGACAAATAAACTAAGGAGAAAAGAAAACTGTACATAAAGCCTTTATATATCCACCCAAGCAGGGGCAAAATCCTGCAATTCCGGCGAATTACCGACCTATTAGACTGCTACCCATGATGTCCAAAGTGTTGGAGAAAACGATTCTCCTCAAATTCCAAGACCACTGTCTAGCAAATGACCTTTTTTGGGAAGAGCAGTTTGGCTTTCGTGCTGCCCACTCTTGTCCGATGCAGATATGGAGGCTCATTGAAAATCTGAGCACCCCCCTGAACCTCTCCAGGTAATGTGGGGTGGTATTTCTCTCAGTAATACTTTTGACCAGTTGTGGCATGAGGGTCTTGTCTACAAAATGATCAGAGAACGGGTTCCCTGCCGATTTGATTTTGTTGGTGAAATCCGTTCTTGACGGCAGATGTTATCAAGCCAAAGTTGGAGAAAATCATTCCATGCCCCGTGCTGTAAAGGCTGGTGTCCCTCAGGGTTCTGTCCTCGGGCCTGTGCTATTTATTTACTTTGTACATGATTTTCCGAAACCCGATAATTGTAATGTGTATTTTTTATGCGGATGATACTGCCATTATGACATGGGCATACCAGCCAGCTCACGTTATCCCTCGGCTGCAGTGCGCCTTGAAGCAGTTCGAAGACTGGTTTAACTGCTGGAAGTTGAACCTTAACGTCGGCTTTGTACCTCATTAGGAAGCTCAAGCGTCCCCCAGATTCTCTTCTTCTGTTCAATAGGAAACTGGACTGGGTGGACAAATACAAGTATCTGGGAGTTATCATTGACTCAGGACTCTCATGGAACCGGCATATGTCCTATGCTCTGATTAAAGTGAAGAGGTCTAAGTACAGTATCATAGCTCTCATGGATTGCAAAAGCGCCCTCAGCATTGACAACAACCTACTTGTGTATAAATCAAATATCCGGACCATACTCCTCTATAACATGCCAGCGTGGGCAACTATCTGGAAAACCAGATGGAGTGAACTACAGTCAATCCAGAATGTTATCCTGAGGACTATTGCTCAGCTGGATAGAAGGACGATGAAAAACCAATCCATCCACATGGATTTAAACATGGCCCATATGAGAAAGTTTATACAGCATCACCTTTTGATTATGATACGGAAGATGAAGACTCACGACAATAAACTGGTGAATGGAATACTGAAGGACTCATTGAATATGACTCCCAGCCCCCGTGCCTCTAATCTTAATGCCCTTACCAAAATCCACAAGCCTAACATGCACATTCGTCCCGTCGTTAATTACTCCCCCACCCCCGCACACCTAGTTGCAAAATCCCTCTCCTTTTTTTACATCTAAATTCTTCCTAACACGCACAATGTCCCTAACTCTCTCACTTTAACTAATTCCCTCTCTAAAATCACTACCAATGAGCACACCTCCCTTATGTCTCTTGACATTACTACAGTGCCTTTATAACCAGTGTGTGGCCATGAGAGGCCAGGCAGCCATATTGCATCCAATCTGTCTATAGATTAGTGTATTAGAAACAAGAAATTTTGAACTTTTGGCATTATAAAACCTCCAACTAATGGAGTGAATCAATAAGTCGTAAATAGAAGTCCCATTTTTAATAATTAAAAGTAATAAATAAAACAATAAACTATAAAAATGTAAATTAAAATTTAATTTATTTTTTTCCCGTTTATAATTTCATTATTAATTATGTCACGATTTTTTTAATAAAATGAATATTCACCTTATAAAAATTTTTATTTAACATTACCTAATTAAAGAATAAATCAAGGAATTATTAAAAAAAATGATAATTCTTCGAAATAAAATAGATAAGCTGATATGAAGAAAAAAAAAGGTTAATTTATGGACCGAATTAATTTAACATCAAAATACGAACGAAATTTTAAATATGTAAAAATCAAAAGTTATTTTCATGACAATATGGTTTGCATTGCCATACTTTTGCTATCATAATTTCCTCTACATTTTTTTCTGTTCTTTAACAATGAGTTTCTTTTTCTTACACTTATAATTTCCTCATGAATTTGCACAAGTGAAGTAGAGCTAAAATGAAACATATAAATAATTAAAATTTAATAATGAATATAATTAAAGAGAATCATGTTTTTGGTAGACTTGATTCGCAGGTTAATTCTGAATAACACTTTTTCTAGTTCTTCTGGGTTTCTCGTGACATGGTTCTTCGTAATAAATAGAAGAATAGCCGAAACTGCGGATACCTTAATAAATAAAGGATAAAACAGAAAACACTACTCCACATAGAAAAATTTTACTGACTCAGATGTACATTTCGGATTTCGAAAATCCATCATCAGTGAGTGATTTACAGACGGGCAATGCCCATATATACACAGAACTAGAAAAAACCTAAAATCAATCCAACAACTGAGGAAAGAGATATAACATCTCGCTAGCACCAAATAGCCAATCAGAGCAAAGCGAGTCTTACAAAAGTCGTCAACTTAACAATAAATGCTGATAAAAAATATAAAACATCAAAGTTCATAGAGCTATAACCAATACTTTATAATAGCGATAATAAATAATACACAAAATAAGAAACCGCCTATGTAATTCACGAAATAAGAAACAAACACCAAATTGAACAAAATAAAATAAAGCGATCACACCTGGGAGGGGGGGTAGTCTACTGCAAGAATTACATGATTTATTTATTTGGTCAAATATTTTGTTAAAGGTAACCATGTAGATACTGGCATGGGGCCCTCATCCCTGTTTAATAGGTTATTAGTCGCTTTATTTTTCACAATTTTAAGAGATTCAAGAAGATACAATAGTTTATAATTACTACAACTGTGCACTACTTCAAATAACTCATTTGCATAATCATGTTTCTCGTTTAGTACATGGTCGGCGAATACTGATACTCCTATATTAGCATTTCTAATGCAGGCTAGGTGTTCTTTTAGCCTGTTTTTAACACCACGTTTCGAGGATCCAAGATTAAAATGATCACATGACGCACATTTCAATTTGTATACCACCCCTTCCCGCTTTTTCATCTATGGGGATTTTGTCCTTTATAGAAATCAAATAGCTTTTTATGGTATTTTTCGCTTTTATAAACCACTTGGCAATTGAAATCCTTGCAGATTTTTCTAAAACCCTTGTTTAAGTTACATTAAATGGTAGGAGTAAGGAATATTTAAAAATTTTCTTGCATTTTTGTCCAAGGGTAGTGATCCTGCCTAATTTTAAGTGGAAGTTGATTTTTGACGTTAATTTATCGACTACGTCATAATTAAAACCGTTAAACTTGGCACAGGCTCGGATAAAATTGAATTCCTTTTCCCTAGCCTCCTTATTTAGCGGTATAAGTAAAGCGCGTGTAATTTGGTGATGAAACACCGCTAGTTTGTGTGCCATACAATGGTTAGAATCTATTGTGATGTAGGCAGGGACAAAGTTTGGCTTCCTGTAGACTTCTATTTGAGTTCTATAAAGGAGAAAATCCCCATAGATGAAAAAGCCAGGGGTATACAAACTGAAATGTGCGTCATGTGATCATTTTTATCTTGGATCCTCGAAACGTGGTGTTAAAAACAGGCTAAAAGAACACCTAGCCTGCATCAGAAATGCTAATATAGGGGTATCAGCTTTCGCCGACCATGTACTAAACGAGAAACATGATTATGCAAATGAGTTATTTGAAGTGGTGCACAGTTGTAGTAATTATAAACTATTGTATCTTCTTGAATCTCTTGAAATTGTGAAAAATAAAGCGACTAATAACCTATTAAACAGGGATGAGGGCCCCATGCCAGTATCTCCGTGGTTACCTTTAACAAAATACTTGACCAAATAAGTAAATCATGTAATTCTTGCAGTAGACTACCCCCCCTCCCAGGTGTGAACGCTTTATTTTATTTTGTTCAATTTGGTGTTTGTTTCTTATTTCATGTATTACATAAGCGGTTTCTTATTTTGTGTATTATTTATTATCGCTATTATAATGCATTGGATATAGCTCTATGAACTTCGATGTTTTTTATTTTTTATCAGCATTTATTGTTAAGTTGACGATATTTGTAAAGGTCGGGGAAAACACTCGCTTTGCTCTGATTGGCTATATGGTGCTAGTGAGATGTTATATCTCTTTCCTCCGTTGTTCGATTGGTATTAGGTTTTTTCTAGTTCTGTATATATATGGGTATTGCCCGTCTGTAAATCACACACATACTCAGAGTTCTAGATACAGATTCTGATACAGATAGAGGGAGCGATTCACGCACTGATTGAGGCATCATCCTACTCATAAATGGTATCCTACTCTTAGGTGGTATAGATTGGAGATGGAACGTTAGTTGAAGGCGCATTCTCTTAAGGTCAGCGGTTTTTTTTTTATATCCTATTCTTTAAGGCTGTTTTTTCTACCAATCTTATTCTGGAAAAGCCCTTTTCAGGGCTAGCAGTCTGACTATTCATTACTTATTATTTTAAATTTTATCATAATGCCAGACTCAGGCAAAGCGTTAAGTGGCATTGCAAGCCAAAAAACCATTGATGGTAAATATACGTATGCCGAGATATATAAAGATGCCTGTAAAGATTACAGATTCGAAGCTTTTGATGCTATAATTAAGGATAAGCTAGAGGTTTTGCGCTAAGAAATGTGCACTAAATATGATAATTTACAAGGAAACGTCGAATCACTAAAAGGGAACATAACTGAAATCCACGATAAAATTGCTAATATCAATGCTGAAATATCTGCAGCACGTAATGAAGCCAACAAGAACTTTAATAAGTTGGAGCAGTTCCTCAAAGATCAATTCTCTGCTCTGTCAATGAAAGGTAATCAGCCTACTGCTGTAACTTCTGACTATCTAAGAGACTCTTGTGAAATAGAGAGTATGAATCCTCAGACTATGGAAATTATCCCCTCCGGCTTAGGGAGTAATGATAACGATGGCAAAGACCCGATTAGTACAAATCGCAAACAGCTATACAATGAAACGGATAAATGGATTCCTGCAAAATCTAAAAAGGCTAAAAAAGCGTTGAAAATTGACAACATTAAGGATGTTGTTGATATAAATGATACAATCGCTGTTGCTTTTCGAGAAAGCAAGTCCGAACAGCGAAAAAATGTTGAAAAGCCAAATACCAAGAGCAGCTCCTATATTCCGCCAATCATAGTACGTACTCACGGTCAGCCAATCAAGCAAATCCTGGGCGAGATTCAAGAGCATGTGGTGATTAACCAAATTACTGTACACACAGGCAGAGCAGAGACGATCAAGATAAGGTGTCATGATGAGGAAACGCATAGTAAATTGGTGTCTGGCATAAAGGCTGATAACGTGCTAAAGATTAAGCATCATCAACTTAAATCGGAAAAAGTCTTCAAATACGTTATACGAAATGTAGACGTGACCTATGACCTTAACGATTTTAAGGAAGACCTAAAAAAGGCTAACTACTTTCCTGAGAAAGTGATTAGGCTTAAAAAAGTCAAAGGATTAATAGATATGCCAATGGTTCTGGTTCTGTTATCAAACACTGAACACAATAAGACACTTAAAAGTGTGACCTGCATAGGGCCCTAAGCTGTCAATGTTGAAATGTTTCGTGGTAATAAGAAACCTTTACAATGTTATAATTGTTTGCGCTTTGGCCATGTATCTATGGGTTGTACGGAATCCCCCTGTTGTAACAAATGCGCTAAAGATCATCAGTCAAAAGACTGCCCAAATGTAAAAGGACAAGATCCACCAAAATGTATTCGATGTAATGGACACACACCTCCAGTTACACAAAATGTCCTAAATATCCGCAAGTCAGGAGAGTGTAAAGTGCTAAAGTGTCCCCGGAGATTTCCTATGCCTCAATGGTCTCCAAACAAGATAAGAGCATTAACGTGAATGATTTTCAGCTAATGTATAAACAAATTGGCAGTGTATGCAATTTGTTAAACGAATTGGGCAAAAAAATGCCACTGATGAGTGGAATACTTACGAATAAACAATGACAGTACGGCTGATCGATGCTATTCTATTACAAATCGGGGTAAACTTCGTTGCGTAATATGGAACACCAGGGGGGGGGGTCCCCCGGAGGCGTATTGAGTTTTACAACCTCCTAACCCAATGGGATATAGACATAGCATTTCTATGTGAGACACACTTAAGGCCAGACCGCGACTTCAGGCTACCTGGTTACTGTGTCTATCGTAAAGACAGAATTCTTCCCACTACAGTAAAATCCCTGTCAGGTGGGTCAGCAATTATTATTAAGAAAGGCATTCATCATCGGGAGGAACCAACCCGAGACTATATGGGAATGGAAGCTGCCTCTGCTATCATTACTGATGCCACACAGGGAGAGGTGAAACTAGTGGCTCTATATAATGCGCCCAAGCATAAATTCGATGCCAATGAGCTTGACGAGCTGTTTTCGGGGAATATTCCGGTTATTATGGCGGGAGATCTGAACGCTAAGAACTCGCACTGGAATTCAAGATGCCATAACCAAAACGGTGTCTTTTTGTATGGCTACGTGCAAAGGCAATCTCATATTATTGTGATCATTCTCCTTCAAGCGATGTACTTGATATTGTGTTGTTGAAGGGCTTTTACAAATCATTCAGTATCTATACTGTCAATGATCTATCCTCAGACCATAAACCAGTTGCACTAAATTTTGACAACGTAAACATCGACCTCAAAGAAGAACTGAGGCTCAAACAAGACTGGAAGTTTTTTAGAGAAATTCTAAAAAATGATGACGATCCACTAAATAACGTACATAGTACGAGCAACATAGATACCAATGTGAAAAGGCTTACTAAAAGTATAAATGCAGCTATTGACCCTAGTGCTTCACCCTTAGAGTTGAAGCGAACTGATCACCTTGATCTCACCCCAGAAATCAAAAAATTAATTGAGCAAAAGAATAAGGTTAGAAGGCAGTGGTACCGAAGTCGTGATTCATGGCTTAAGACCAAGTAAAATAGGCTCACTAGAAGAGTTCACGAGGAGGTAAAAGCACTTCGTAATGACAGGTGGAACGATAAAGTTAAGAGTCTGTCGACCCACAATAACTCTATTTGGTGCATGGTTCGAGCCTTGCAAAACAAGAAAGCCATTAATATCCCACCTCTATTAGCCCAAAATGGCAAATTTATCACGAATGATGATGATAAAGCGCAGCTTATTGCAAGTTCACTTTCAGAACAGCTTGTCACGCCTACTGATGGTCGGCAAATAGGACTTGATATGTCTGAGAAAGTAAAATTCTGCATAACTGGATTCTTTAATATTCACGGCAATGTATTCACAAAACATAGCATTGATGTAAATGAAGTCCAAAGCATCATTAAAAATTTAAAAACGAGCAAAGCTCTGGGTAAAGACTCTATTAAGAACAGTGCTTTGAAAAATTTACCTCAAAATACAATTCAAGATATTGCAAAAGTGATTAACGACTGCTGGAAGAACACTTAATTCCCGGATGCTTGGAAGCAATCAGTTATCTTAAGCATTCCTAAGCCAGGACAAAATCCTGCAAATCCTGTTAGCTACAGGCCCATCAGCTTGTTACCATCAATCTCCAAAATCCTGGAAAAAACAATTCTCAAGAGATTCATTGAGTACTGTGATGCTAACGATCGCATCCGCGATGAACAATTTGGCTTTCGCTCAAACCATTCCTGCCAACTCCAAACATGGAGGCTCGCAGCGGATATCAATGAGCCCCTTAATCACTCTAAGTATTGTGGGGTCGTTTTCCTCGATGTACACAAAGCCTTCGACCAAGTCTGGCACGATGGTTTTATTTTTAAAATGATTATGGATGGATTTCCTCAAGATATAATTACTCTGATACACTCGTTTCTCTCCAACCGGTTCTTTCAGGCCAGATTTGGAGATAGTCTATCTCCTATGTATGAAGTAAAAGCTGGTGTCCCACAGGGTTCAGTCCTGGGGCCAGTATTATTCAATTACTTTATGCGAGACTTTCCAAGTCTTTCCAAATGTAAGCTCTTTTTTTTACGCAGATGACGCTGCTGTACTGACCTGTGCTCGTCAACCAGCCGTAGTAGTCTAGCGGCTACAGAAGGCTCTAAAGGAGTGTGAAAGCTGGTTTAGCACGTGGAGGCTAAAATTGAATGTAGATAAATGCAAGGCGATGTTTGTCTCCAAGAAGAGAAACAGATCGTTAGATTCACTAACACTATATGGCAAAAAACTGGACTGGGTTGAAACTTATAAGTATCTTGGTGTTGTTATTGACTCTAAACTTACCTGGACTCCCCACGCAACTTATGCGTTGAATAAGGCCAGGAGAGCCAGGTTTAGCTTGATTGCTCTGCTGGGCCGGAATAGTGCTCTAAACATTGATAATAAACTCCTACTCTATAAGATCATTGTTCGGATCATCTTGACGTATGGTATGCCCGTCTGGGCCACAATATGTAAAACTAGGTGGAAAGAACTGCAAACGTTCCAAAACGTTGCCCTTAGGACTATTGCGCAAAAAGATCGGAGAATTGTTCGCAATTCCTCCATTTATAATGACTTCAACATGACTCATATTGGCAAATATGTTCAAGGGCTCATGGAATCTATGCTGCCCAATATAGAAAATCATAGCAACGAGCTAGTCTCGGGCATTTTAAATCATCATATGCATAGAAAGAGATATCGTGATCCAAGCCATATACTTGATATTAATTTTGAAGACATTGATAATGTCTTATTTCCAGATTACTGGACTTCATAGGTCGTGTTTTATCTGATACTAGTGGTCTGCTTCTAGTCTAGACAGTCGTCAATCAAAATCACCTTCAACCAAGAGGGGGTATTTTCTTCTTCATAATATGGATGAACTTTATGGGTTCATCACGCTTCTTAACTATTTCAGTGTAATTCCCTTGGCATTAATTTAGGAAGGGTGAGATTACGGAAGCTTAGCTTCAGGTGCCACTCGAATAACGTTTCACTACACTGCTCGACTGTCAGTTGTCTGTAAATCACATGCGAGGACGATCAGGACGATCAAAACCGACTAGTTCTTCAAGGTATCACTCTACTCTCTTTTCAGTTATCATTTCATTATTCTCATTTCACGGTGCGCCCTTTTCAAGGGCGATATTCATTTTCTGTTACGTCTTATGTGCTGGTCCCTGGCGTTGGAATTAATATTCCCGTAAACCAGTACATCAAGAGGCTCATTATTCTTCTGGGTCCCTGGCGTTGGGATTAATTTGCTCGCAAACCTAACTAAGGACATTTTCTCATATCATCTATTATTATTCTAATCATTCATGAGCGGGTCCCTGGCGTAGAAATAATTTTCTCGCAAACCTGACTTGTTCATTTTTCTTAGAGGTAGGTGCGTCCTTCTTAGGACGGCTTCTTTAGCACACACCTAGCTGCGAGGTTACTCCCCCCCCCCCTGGTTCTATACATTTACATATGATGGCTTCGTCCAAATTAACCAAGTTGAAGTCGGCTAAAGAGCATTTGCTAGTGGCGGATGGTAAAACTGTGTCCTGCGAAAAGGCCTACCGGGATGCCTGCTTGGATGCTAGGTTTGCTGCATTTGACCTAGTGTTGAACGAAATGTTAGAAGCCCTCGGGAATGAAATAAACGCTAGGTATAGTCCACTGGAGAAAAAAGTCGAATCCCTACACAGAAGTTTTGAGGAGAAGTTCGAAGGTATCAATAAGGAAATTAGGGACTCTCCTAGAAATGCTATTGACAAGATAAGCGAACTTAAGGAAGCCTTTGGGAAATGCTCCGGGACTCCGAAGGCAAGAAACTCCACGGAAGATAATCCAGTTAATAACAGCAAGGTAAGTAATGTCCTAAAAACTATTTCCATTTCTTCTAGTATGGAGTCCATGGATATAATAGAAAATAGTGAGTGTTCAACAAACGGTGGCTGTAAGAGAAGTCACTCTGACGGAACTGATGAAGAAGTGGATGACGGTCCCTGGATTGGTGTCATTATTAAAAAATTCAAAAAAGGCACGAGATCGATAATCTAAAGACCGTCTCCAGAGTAAACGAAGAAGTCGTCAGCGCGTCTAGAATGAGGAGCCTGAAGAATGGACAAGGTCGCTTGGCTAAGAAGACCATAGAATCACGAAGAGGTATGTACCGCCGATTATCGTGCGGACTCATGGCGTCCCGTTTAGGACGATTTTAACTGAGCTCGAGATGCATGTTTCTGTGGAAAAGATCACCATTCATACGGGCAGAGCTGAAACCGTCAAAGTTAAATGTGAAGACGAAGAAACGCACAACAGGTTAGTCTCTGAAATTAAGTCTGATAATATTTTAAAAATTCAGCATCATCAACTGAAATCGGAGAAGGTCTTGAAATACGTGATACGTATTGTGGATATTACGTATGACCTATACGTATTGTGGATATTACGTGTGGATATAAAAAGAGCCAACTATTTCCCGAAAAAATTAATTCGCTTGAGGAAAGCCAAAGGATACATTGATATGTTGATGGTTTTGGTTCTGCTCCCGAACTCCGAACACAACCAGTCATTGAAAAAAATAACACGTACTTGACACGTTCTTGACATCAATTTTGAAGATATTTGCAACGTCTCTTTCCCAGACTACTGGAAGAAGTGATAATCTTCTTTCTCCTTGTATTTTTTATTTCGTTTGTTTTTTGTTTCTGACAATCGACAATCTTATTTTCTTTTTTGTATAATATGGAAGACCGCTTGGGTTGGTTACGCTTCTTGACTACCTCAGTGTATTTCATTTGGAGTTTATTCTGGTTGGATGAGCTTGTGAAAGCGCTGCTTTTGTCCCATCCTAACAAACGTTCACTTCACTGTTCGATTGTCGATTGTCTGTAAATCATTCACTGATGATGGATTTTTTGAAATCCGAAATGTACATGTAAGTCAGTAAAATTTTTCTATGTGGAGTAGTATTTTCTGTTTTTTCCTCTATTTATTAAGGTATCCACAGTTTCGGTTATTTTTCTATCTAATACCAATAAACATGTCACAAGGTTGCCATTTAGACGAGAAAGCCCAGAAGAATTAGAAAGAATGTTATTCAGAACTAACCTGCGAATTAAGTCTACTAAACCCGATCTTTGGTTTCCTCTAAAATGTAAGGAAAAATCATGTTAATAATAAAACCATTATCAGGGTGTCCAGGAAAACGATTTCATAAAATTTCTTGACTTTTCCCGGTTGATCACGTTTTTTTCCCTTAGCATTGGCAGCAAATGTGCGAGTTACATGTAGGAAAGCGTCAATAGTATGCTTGGATGTTATTTTGTGTTAGTAAATGTTAAATGGTGCGTTTTACATTGGAAAGTTGTTTTTTGTTGAGCGTTCTGTAGAGCAAGAATGTTGTTATATAATGTAGTTGTTGTCGTTATGAGCAGTTGTTGCAATGGATTGTGAAAAGTGCGGATGAGAGTGGACTGTGAATTGTTGTCGTAGTGTTGTTGTAAGTGTATTGTTTCGTAAAGTGTCTTTCGCAGCAAGAAGTTGACCGCCATGTTCGAATGCTACGTTCGCGGAGCCAAAAATGTTTATCGATTTAAGTGCTATGTAAGTTTAAGACAAAGAGAAGTATGTTTTATTTTGCCAGTTTGGCCCTGTAATTTTTGAATTTTGTCTATGATTGCTCATGTTACATTGGAACCATGTCGATCGTTGAGATAGGACGTATGCGACTTTCTTCAAAGTTGACCCGAGATGACGCATAGTTGGAATGAAGAGTTTGTAATTACCCGATTTTTAGCCTAGGAGAGGTTGTTGAATAAGCACAGTCGTCCGTAATTGATGATGACAACTTAGTTTTGGTGAGTGACTGATTTTACTTGAGTTTTTCCGCCATAACGCGCAAAGACACTCGGAGAAGAGTTTTGATATAGGCGCACCGCTGAACCTCCTGCCGATGGCACAGATTCAAAGCGAGGCTCATGTTTTATTGTAGTGCTGCGCTCAGTGCAGGTTTAGGAAACACTCGTTAACTGTTTTTAACATTATCGTAAACGTTGTGTTTAAATGCGTTTAGACGTTATGCTAAGCTCTGTAAACTCTTGCTTTTAGATTTTAAGACTATGAGCGCCTTAGAGCGCAAGTAGAGGAAGTCGAGCACTAAGGTCTCATTAGTCACAGCTTGGTTGCCTGTTTACGCACGGAGCTGGGAATAAGGTCACTGTGCCGCCAAGAGGGGTCACAGCACCTCCCCCCTAGCTGACCATAAAGGAGTTGCAGTGTGCGAGTTGAGCGTACTTATTTGGAGCACATTCGGGACACAGTGTCCTATATGCAGATTATCGTCTCTGGTTACATGTACCTCTCCAGCCATGTATGAGCTGAAACCCTCTGTTGCATTGATGGCTTTCACTCCTGTACAATGCTAGCTCGAGGTCTGAGACGAGCAACGCCTCAATTTGATGCATGGTTTTAGGAAAGTAGTTTATGAAGGGGCCCCGGATTTTGTTAGTACATAGCTTATGTTGAGTATTTTATAATTGGTTGAAAGGAATATGATAAATAAAGTCATTGTAACGAAGTTCTATCACGGTGTCAGGTCCCACATTGATTAACTTGGTTCCGAACCCTAGCACGACGCTCCTTCAACGCAATTTTTGCAATTTGTTGTATTATTATCAGACACTGCGGGGGTGGGGTCGCGACAATGGCGTCCGAACAGGGACCAAAAATCCGGAAAATCCGGATTTTCAAGGGAGCCCTGATATTGTGCTAGAACTTATTTTTGAAAGAAACAATATTGGATTATATTGTTTAGGATATTAGTGGATATACGGGTGTGATTAGGAAGTGTGGTTCTGTGTTGTATAGGAGGATTAGAGAAGAATAGTTTTGGTTGTTAGGCCTGTTAGAGTATGCTCGAGGATGAAGGGGGTGCGGGAGCTGCTGCAGCCGCCATGGCACCCGAGCTTGCTGGGGTTACGGGTTTTATACCGACATTTGTTGGAGAAGAGGGAGGGGTTACAATTAAAGCATTCCTAACTAGTATTGATAGGATAAGGAACATTGCAAAATGGTCCCCTGATGTGACCGTGATACAGTCCCAGTTAAAAGGGGATGCTGCCAAGCGCGCTGCAAAGCACGAGATTTTTGATATCGAAGATTACGTGCAGCTGCGTGCGCGTTAGATGCGGGTTTTTGGGAGGCTCAAGTTTGCTCGGGAGTTCTCCCAGGAACTCCACGACACCATACAAGAACCAAATGAGCCAGTAGCTACTTTTGCAGGGCGATTAGAGCTGGCGATGGAGAGGTATATCTGTGCCACTCCTGAGGCAGTGCCAAGTAGGGAGACTTTGCTGCTTCAGCGGTTTTGTAACAGCTGTGTGCTGGCACACAGGAGGGCATTAATGATCGCCAGCCTTAAAACTTACAAGGAGGTACTAGTCCTGGCTCTTAGGTCAGAGGAGCTTGAAAAAAATATAGAAGGGTGCCCAACGTCGTGAAGGCCGGGGAGAATTGCCCGGGGAACGAGGGAGGATCAAGTGCATGTCGGACGAAGTGCATGTTGGCCCAGGAGGGGAGAGCACAAAAATAATTGGGAGTGAGTGTGGATGCTCAGAGACGGTTCTGAGGCTAGAGAAGGTGGTGGTAGGATTATGTAAGGCGTGGAAGGAATTATGGAGGTACAAAAGAACGGGGTAGCAGCTGTCCCGGATGAGTCGCGAGCAGTGGTTCCGCGGAATCCCTTGGCGGGAATGGGTCATTATCGTTGTGGTCAGCTTGGACACCTGGCTCGTAATTTTTCACAGCCAGCTCCACGCCCACGAAACGTGAACGCGAGTGAACATCTCGAAAGACTGGTGTTGACACAGTGTGGTGAGGGGGGCACCTGCGTGGCGTCTGTCTACTTACAGGGGCAGCCGGTCACCATGCTGGTTGACACTAGGTCACAAGTGTCATTGGTCGACAGGGACGTATATAAACAGTTGGCTGGACCTCCTCTGCAGTCCGCTGATATGACCATAAAGGGTATCGATGGAAACTGTCTACATCTTAGCCAAGGTGGGATGTTGGATGTGGCAGTTCAGGGCTGTCATGTGGGTACAAGGATGTTTTTGATGCATTCGTTTGCAGAACGCCCATATGACGGCATCTTGGGAATGGATATATTGAGGGGAATGACTGTTCAGTGTGATTACGCCTAGTCTGGTGGGGAGGCTAGCGTCCTCCCAATGGAAGCAGTTCTCAATAATGGAACCAGGCCAAATGAGGGTGGAATACCCAACCAGGTATTATGGGATCAGGGTGCTCCATGGACGGCCCCTGATTATACTGCTAATTACTATCAGAGAAATCCATTCTCAGGTAGGGTAATGATTAGAGTCGCGGGAGGAAAGAGAAAGGGAAATACAGGGAGGACGGCCCAATGGATTGGCCCGTTTGAGGTTTGTGCCACTGATGGTTCCGGATGGGTACAGATAAGAGGGATTAAATTCCGCGATATAAAATGGGTACGCGGGGACAGGTTTAGTCGCGATGGGGTGGTGTGGGAGGAATAGGTGAGGGGAACCCATCCATACATGGGAACCATCTGTAGGAATCAATACGTATGCGATACCTCCTGATGCGGGAGGAGTGGACCAGGAGGGGATAGATTGCATTGTTGCTGCAGGTGTGGATGAGGTGGATAGGAATGCTTATTATGAACAGGAGCGTCCCGCGATGCCCCCACCTGGCAAATATGTGGCACAAAACGAGACGTGGGCAGAAGCAGCCGTACCTGTGAGTGGGAACTGGTTGCATTGTCAACCAGATGGTGGTTATAACGGTTGTGTTAATGGGGCCCTAGTGCTAGGTTATGGTGACGTATGTCAGAACCTAGGATGATATAGCGCCGAGGACCAAACGATTTGTGAGGGCACTCAAAAGGGGAATAATGTGAGATATTTTGCCAATGTGGCGACAGGAACGGATGATTTGGATGTTCGGGAGGAATCCTGGGATGAGTGTAAGGGAGCTAACCCGAAGATGGGGAGTGAGGCTACCTGGAGGACGGGTATGGAAATGTTTCAGCAGATGCGGAAACAGCTTGAAGTAGGAAAGAGGGAGATAAATGATATTAATGTCGGAGCGGCATACATTCAGGAGACACCGGGACGTAAAATAAAAAAGACAAGGAGGGGTAAAGGTAATCGGCGTGGGAAGGGGGTTGGTAGTGAGTTTAATGAGAAAAAGCTGAAACGATGCCAGCAAGTCGAGAGTACGGGTGGGACTGAGATGAGCATAGTATGTGAGTCGGAGAAGGGTATAGCTAGTAAAGATGGAAGGAGAGAGGCTGAATGGGATGAGCAATTGGAAGATGAATTCAGGGAACATGAGCATATGTGGGAGGAAGAGTCATTATCTGGCATGAACGAGTGCGAGGTATCGACGACTTTTCTAGGGAGAAGTGAGACAGGTTATTGTGAATTAGATTGGTAGAGGGGTGAGTTTTCGAGTGGGTGTTGTGTATGTCAAACGTTGTCTTATTTGTTTTGTAGTAATTAAGTGACTTCTTGGAGAGTATGCATGGCTGGTATGAACGGCTGATTATTCTCGAGCTGTACCCTGTGAGGTACACTCGAGACTTTTCGTCAGGCATATGTAACGTTCCAATGGAAGTTAGTGATTCCAATGGGGGGGTGTAGGTTTTGTTTTACGGGTCATTGTGCGTTTTCTGGGTTCGTTATACTGGAACAGTGGGTGGGGGTTGTGCGAGTTATGTGTATGGAAGCGTCAATGGTATGCTTGGATGTTATTTTGTGTTAGTTAATGTAAAATGGTGCGTTTTATGTTGAAAAGTTGTCTTTTGTTGAGCGTTCTGTGGAGCGAGAACATTGTTATGTAATGTGGTTGTTGTCGTTATGAGTGGTTGTTGCAATGTATTGTGAAAAGAGCAGATAGGAGTGGATTGTGAATTGTTGTCGTAGTGTTGTTGTAAGTGTAGTGTTTCGTAAAGTTTTTTGATATGTTTTTGTTTGTTTTAAAGAAAAAAGAGGTTCTTCTTTTAGAGTAATTTTTTTTTCTCCTTCGATTTTCTTGTGGCAAGCGGACGTGTCTTTTGCAGCAGGCTGTTGACCGCCATGTTCGAACGCTACGTTCGCGGAGCCGAAAATGTTTATCGATTTAAGGCTATTTAAGTATAAGACAAACAGAAGTATGTTTTATTTTGCCAGTTTGGCCCTGTAATTTTTGAATTTTGTCTATTATTGCTCATGTTACGTTGGAACCATGTCGAGCCCTGAAGATAGAACAAATGCGACTTTCTTCAAAGTTGACCCGAGATGACGCCTAGTTGGAATGAAGAGTTTGTAATTACCCGATTTTTGGCCCAGGAGAGGTTTTTGAATAAGCACAGTCGTCCACATTTGATGATGACAACTTAATTTTGGTAAGTGACTGATTTTGCTTGATTTTTTCTGCCCGAACGCGCAAAGACACCCGCCGATGGCACTGATTCAAAGTGAGACTCATGTTTTGCTGAGCTCCGTGCAGGTTTAAGAAACACTCATTAACTGTGTAACATCATCGTAAACGTTGTGTTTAAATGCGTTTAGACGTTATGCTAAGCTCTGTAAACTCTTGCTTTTAGATTTTAAGAGTATGAGCGCATTCGTACAGGCGTGGGCAGTTTGCTCGAGGGAGCAACGCACTGGCAAGTAGAGGAAGTCGAGCGCCAAGGTCTCACTACTCACAGCTTGGTTGACTGTTTACGCATGGAGCGTTGTGTGAGGGAGTCTGCTGCTCGCCAGAGAACGCTGGGAATAAGGTCACTGTGCCGCCAAGAGGGTTCACAGCACCTCTCCCCTAGCTGATCATAAAGGAGATTCAGTGCGCGAGTTGAGCGCACATATTTGGAGCACATTCGGGACACAGTGTCTTATATGCAGATTATCGTTTATGGTTACATGTACCTCTCCAGCCATGCTTGAGCTGAAACCCTCTGTTGCATTGATGGTTTTCACTCCTGTACAATGCTAGCTCGAGGTCTGAGACGAGCAACGCTTAAATTTGATGCATGGTTTTAGGAAAGTAGTTTATGAAGGGGCCCCCGATTTTGTTAGTACATAGCTTATGTTGAGTATTTTATAATTGGTGTAAAGGAATATGATAAATAAAGTCATTGTAACGAAGTTCTACCACGGTGTCAGGTCCCACATTGATTAATTTGGTTCCGAACCCTAGCACCACGCTCCTTCAACGCAACTTTTGCAATTTGTTGTATTATTATCAGACACTGCGGGGGTGGGGTGTGTACACTTTAAACGAGGAGAAATTCAAACAAAAAATAAATTAATATACTGTATAATGAACTGAACATTGTATATAGTGAAAAATAATTGTATTGTGATGTATATCATTCGCTAATTTCGTTTGAACTCCGTCAGCCTGAAGTTCGTTTGACCCCGCCCCCCACCACTGCCACCGGTCGTTGCAGCGCTTACAATATTAGCCTAATACTGTCTTCTTGTATTATACGATCCCACAAATATAGGTGTTTTAGGCGACTAAAGTAGAATAAATACGATATATCGAAACATTTGATTTTTACTAACCTGACAAAGACAACTCTTGTCCGAAGGTTTCCACTTTTCTATTTTCGTCATCGCAGCCCAAATCGATTGTCTTTTTAGATCGCGAGGAAATCATTTCATCATAAAACCATTTTCAGAGCGATTAGAACACCTTACTGCAGCACAGGAACGCATTTGTTGTCACTAAAATCCTTTATTATCTTTTACAATTACAAAAAACCTTCTTACCTTCACACATCTCTATGCTAAATATTCGCAATTTAGACGCAATATGGCGGAAAATAACACGTGACAATGAACAATCAATAGAAATCTGTCCCGCGTATGGCCACACTCTGGTTATAAAGGCACTCTAGACATTACTGACCTCTACACTAATATCCCCGTGCCTGATACCCTTAAAATCCCCAAAAAACTGTATCCCTCTCCACTCCCTAAACTCGATGCTAACGATCTTTTGACCATCCTGTCCATCATATCCTCACAGAAATACTTCGCCTATAACAATTCTTTCTATTCCCAGCCCTCTGGGCTAGGAACGGGCTTTCCACTTAGCAGCTTCTCGTCCAAAGTTTACTTACAACACTTAGAAATAACTTAACTTACCCCCCTCCTATATATTACTAGCATCAACACCTACTACCGTTATGTCGATGACTTCCTTATACTGTATGATTCCCGGTTGACCTCTTCCTGTTATTGCTGATATTTTTAGTTTGTTGTCCCCCCGTATCCAATTCACCTTCGAAAACGAAAATGACAGATCCCTCCCATACATAGACGTCCTTATTACTAACAATGTCCACACCAACTGCTTAAACTTCTCCATATTCCGCAAACCAACAACTACCTCCAACATTTATCACCATCATTCCTCACACCCACCTAGACACAAGCATGCTCCCATACGTTTACTTATTGCCCGGGCAATGAAGCTCCCTCTGAACCTCCCTGCCCACCTAGCTGAATTCCGCATCATCCACTCCCTTGCTCGTATGAACGGGTACTCACAGTCTACTGTCTCCCATATACTCCAGCGCCAAAAACGTGCCCTCCTCGGACTCCACCCGCCTAATCCCTCGCCCCCTCCAAGAAATGGGTCTCCTTGTTAAACTTTAGCCCCCATTTTGCCCATTTTTCCCTCGTACAATAAAGGATGTTAATAAATCATGCAGGATGCATAATGCGTGCAAAATCGAGCAGAATCCTTTATTGATATCCTGGTTTAAAGCTGTTGAATTAAGATTAACTTCAGTTCCCACGTTCCCCCCATTCTCTCCATCATCTGAATCCACCCTCCACCGTTAAGCACGATAAGTTTGATCAACCAGGGGTATACCACCTACGTTGTGCCTTCTGTGACAAATATTATATAGGCCTCTCAATCGCAGCTTCACTATACTTTTTAATGAACATGTCAGATCATATAATAATCAAGACAACTGTTCACATTTTGCCAACCACCTAACAAGCACCGGACACCCAGTCCCAATCTCTCCTTAGTCATTGCCCCCCCCCCCCCCGTTGATCTGCTCCTCCATAGAGATCTTACTTACCTGATGAACTATTTTAAACGTGCCCTAAAGGAATCATAAGAGAAAAATAGTAAGACGCTATTAGATGGAAAAATAACAATAACTGACAGGAAAAGGTATTTTAGAAGAAATAAACGTAAAACTCTAAAGATAAAAGTGCAACAGAGATTAAAACAGAAATAAACTAAATCGATATACTTACCCAAAAGGCTAGAGACGCCCTGGACTCGATTAAGTGAAGAAGAATTCCGGAAAGTCTTTCGTTCGGCGCACTAATTAATAATATTGTTATTGATATTCAGTGTTGAACGTTTACTATAAGAGATTTAATTTAAACAGATTAATTTCTTAATTTTGAGGAAAGTTTAGTTAAACCCAAGGAGGGAAATACTCCGAGAAGAATATTGGTAGATAATATTAAGAATTACCGTTAATCAATTGTATCAATAATATTTTGTCTCTACTCATTTCTATTTTTTTTTCTTTTTTCTCTGCACCCAGCAGGAAGAAGAGGTATCCAGCCCTCATCGAAAGAGCGCAAGAATTTTATAATCACAGGGAGCCAGCTATTGTATTCAGTTCTTTATATAAATGTATGGCAATTTATGGATCAATAATAAAGTTTACGACCCTCAGGGTTATTTGTACGAGACCTATAGCGTACGGCTCATTCATTTGGTTGCAATAACTACCAGTAAGCAAGGTAGGCACTGATATTTATCCACTATAAGAACGAGTACTGTTATGGAACCCTAGCGGAACATGAGAAGTTGTAGCATTTGGTAACAAGGCCGTTACACTATACACAAGCGTGCTGCCATACGTTTCCTTATTGACTGGGCCATGAAGCTCCCCTAGCTGAATTCCGCATCAACTGGTCCCTTGCTTGTATGAACGGGTACTCACAGTCTACTGTCTCCCGTATACTCCAGCGCCGAAAACGTTCCCTCCTCGGAATTCACCTGCCTAATCCCCCACCCCTTCCAAGAAATGGATCTCCTTATGCTTGAGACCCCATTTTGCCCAGCTATCTATATATCTGTCTTCCTTCGGCCTACGAGTGTCCCTACGTTCTCCCACCCCCGCATTCTCTCCGTGATATGTATCCACCCTCCACCATTAATCAAAATAAGTTTGATCAACCAGGGATATACCGCCTAAGTTATGCCTTCTGTGACAAATAATATATTGGTCTCTCAACTCGCAGATTCACTATACATTTTAATGAACATATCAGATCATATAATAATCAAAACAACTGTTCACATTATGCCAACCAACTGACAAGCACCAGACACCCCCTTAGACCACAAAGCGAAGTAATGTCTGTTAAGATGTTTGCAATAAACCGACCAAAACAGTCACCCTGGAATCTATCCAGATTTACAAGGCCAAGAATTCCAACCCCTACTAATTACTCAATTGCGAAACTGAATTCGATGTGTTCGCCATGTAATTCAATTCTCTTTCAGACCTTCTGTAATCCTTTCATTGTATTTACTTTTATACTTTGCTTTATATGACTTTTATTTTCGTTTCGGACTTTGCTTTATATAAAAAAATTTTCATTTTGTATTCTTCAATTTTGTATTTATACAGTCAAGTTTGTAAATCCTCTTGTCATTTTGACTACCGGATATGACCTCTTTTCAGTCCGCGTTTTCGACCCTACACATATTTGTTTTTCTTTTCTTCTTCGTTTATTTGTCCCATTGGTTAACTTTCTTATTGGTTACTTTTTTGTATTGGCCTGTACCACCCTGCTCATTGGTTCATTTGTCCCCAAATTTCTCTATATAAAGGCATGTGAGCCTCATGTTTTGTATGAGGTATAACATATCTGATATGATCATATCATCATCCTAGGCTGAGGACGATCAGGACGATCAAAACAGACTAGCTCTTCTAGGTATCACTCTACTCTCTTTTCAGGTATCATTTCATTATTCTCATTTCACGGTGCGCCATTTCAGGGCGATATTCACCTTCTGTTACGTCTTATGTGCTGGTCCCTGGCGTTGGAGTTAATATTCCCGTAAACCAGTACATCAAGAAGCTCATTATCCTTCTAGGTCCCTGGCGTTGGGATTAATTTCCTCGCAAACCTAACTAAAGACATTTTCTCATATCATCTATTATTATTCTAATCATTCACGAGCTGGTCCCTGGCGTAGAATTAATTTTCTCGCAAACCTGACTCGTTCATTTTTCTTAGAGCTAAGTGCGTCCTTCTTAGGACGGCTTCGTTAGCACACACCTAGCTGCGAGGTTATCGAGTTTCACAATTTTCTGTTAAAGCAAGAAATCGACGTTGCTTTTCTGAAACTCATCTCAAACCAAGCCAAGACTTCAAGCTATCTGGCTATTTTGTACCGTAAGGATCGAATGGCTTCAAATGCTGCAAGATCTGCTTCTGGGGCGCTGCGATCTTCATTCAGAAGGGAATTCAACACCAAGAATTAGTCTCTAAGTCTTATGCAGGTATGGAATCGTCCTCCATCATTATCAATGACGTCTCCTGTGGTGAAGTAAAGTTCGTGGTGCTCTACAATTCACCTAAACATTATCTTGACATTAGTGAGCTTGACGAACCCTTCAGTGGTGACATTCCAGTCATCCCAGCTGGTGACCTAAATGCTAAACACCCAAGCTGGAACTCCAGAACGCAGAATTACAATGGCATGGTTCTCTATAGGTACATACAAGGTAGAGATGATATCATCGCTGCTAGACCTGTGGAGGACACCTACTACTGTGACCACTCCCCTAGTAGTGACGTTTTGGACATCTCACTCTTGAAGGGTTTCTTCAAACCGTAGAATATCTTCATGATTGATGACCTTTCTTCTGACCACAAGCCTGTGGCGTTGAACTTTGACAATGTCGACATAAATTTCCGAGAGGAACTGATACATCATCAAGACTGGAAGCTCTACAAAGATATTCTTAAGAAATATGGCTGCCATCCCGACGTTGCTTACTGTACAGAGGACATCAATCAACGTGTTGAAGACATCACCAGATGTATTAACAGTGCCATAGAAGCTAGTAAGTATCCATCAGAGAATAAACCTCCTCATCGAATCCTACTCACTCCTGGAATCCAACGCCTAATTTCTGAAAGAAACAGGACCCGTATACTATGGCAACGCTATCGTGAACCTTGGCTAAAAACCATGTATAACAGGCTAGTGCGAAGAGTCCAAGAAGATATAAAAGAGCTTCGCCACGTTAGATGGAATGAAAAACTCAAAAGCTTGTTGGCTCGTGGCAATTCCATTGTGAGTATGGTCAGAGCTTTACAGAAGAGGAAGAATGATACGCTTCCTCCACTACGTACTCCACAAGATGACTATGTGCAAACTGATCAGGACAAGGCCCAAGTCATTGCAGATTCACTGGAAATGCAGTTTGTTACTCCTACCATGCCAAATCATGTTTCAGCGTGTGGAATTAGGTATTGTCAACTTTGATGAAGTCCCGCAGCATTTAACGAAGAAAAACATCGAGGCTGAAGAGATAGCCAACATCATAAGTAAACTGAAAAGGAAGAAGGCTCCAGGAAAAGACAAGGTGAGTAATAACGCCCTTATGAATCTCCCAAAGAACTTTTTTGACTATCTCACCAATATCATAAGCGACTACTGGAAATTTTCTTACTTCCCTGTGGCTTGGAAGAAATCGATTGTGCTGAGTATCCCGAAGCAGAAACAAAATCCTGCAATTCCCACGAGCTACCGACCCTCGATGTCCAAGGCGTTAGAGAGAACGATCCTCGTCAGATTTCAAGATCACTATCTAGCAAATGACCTGTTTCGGGAAGAGCAGTTTGGCTTTCGTGCTGCCCACTCTTGTCCGATGCAGATATGGAGGCTCGTTGAAGACCTGAGCACCCCCCTGAACCTATCCATGTACTGTAGGGTGGTATTTCTCGATGTCAGTAAAGCTTTTGATTAAGTGTGGCATGAGGGCCTTGTCTACAAAATGATGAGAGACGGGTTCCCTGCCGATTTGACTTTGATGGTGACATCCTTTCTTGACGGCAGATCCTATCAACCCAATGTTGGAGAAAATCTTTCCACGCCCCGTGTTGTAGAGGCCGGTGTCCCTCAGGGTTCTGTCCTCGGGTCTGTGCTATTTAATTACTTTGTACATGATTTCCCGAAAGCCGATAATTGTAATCTGTGTTTTTACTGGACACACCAGCCGGTTCACGTTACCACTCGGCTGCAGTGCGCCTTGAAGCAGTTCGAAGACTGGTTTAACTGCTGGAAGTTGAACCTTAACGTCAGAAAGTACAAGGCTTTGTACCTCAATAGGAAACTCAAGCGTCTCCCAGATTCTCTTGTTCTGTTCAATAAAAAACTGGACCGGGTGGTCCACTACGAGTATCTGAATTATCATTGACTCAAGACTCTCATGGAACCGGCATATGTCCTATGGTCTAAACAAAGCGAAGAGGGCTAAGTACTGTATCATAACTCTCATGGGTCGCAAGAGCGTCTCAGCTTTGACAACAAACTACTTCTCTACAAAGCGATTGTGCGGACCATATTCCTCTATGGCATGTCATCGTGGGCGACTATCTGTAAAACCAGATGGATTGAACTACAGTCATTCCAGATTGTTACCCTGAGGACTATTGCTCAGCTGGACTGAACAACTGTGAAAAACCAATCCATCCACATGGATTTAAACATAGCCCTGGAAACCGGGAATAATGGCGAAACTAGTCGATAATCCTGTTATCCATCTTTTATACTGCAAAGCCACCACTCCCTTCGTTAGTAGTAAGTACTGTATTATAATCCTTTCTGATATTTTTAAGATACCTATTACAGTTCTAGTATCTATTTTATAATGGTCAGAAAATTAAATTCATTATTATTTTCTCAATTAATGACCACAGTCAATTTGCTGCCAAACCTAAAATTTGATTAGCACAATTAACACAGACACTTGTTTAATCCAACTTAAATAGCCTGCGTATTGCTATCTGCTTGGACTAATAACTACTGCACACCACCTTGGAAAGCAGGGACGCAAAATTGCGTGTCAATGTAGGCTTTAAGAGAGCTGAATCTGCAAAGAGATATAAAGGACTACGCATTAGTAACGTTCAAAAAGCACCGATAGGAGCCTATGCCCTATTATCCTCATCCTAAGTAAAATAATACTAATATTGATAAGGGTAGCGTGCGAGAGAGAGAGAGAGAGAGAGAGAGAGAGAGAGAATTTGTGGCCTACCTTCGACACGGGATAATTGCACCCAAATTTTCCGCAGGAAAGGCTCTCAGGTTCCAAGGCATGACCAACACGCAAGGGTCATTCGTCATTTGTTTTCCCGTCAAACAAATATTCTGGCAGTAGTCGTTTGGCCGCAAGTCTTCAATGAACACCGTGCAATGCAGAAAACCACGGAGCTAGCAGAATGTCGTAGAAAATTGTCCGGGGAAACCAGCTGCCGACCGCCTTAATTCTTGCAGAAATCCTCGCGCCACTAGATGCTGCCCTCTATTCCACTGAAGACTCTCATTGAATTCTAGACTGGGCTTGGTTTCGTGTCCAACGCTATATCGAAAGTTCTTTCGGCATCTTTAATATTCAATATATTACTGTTCGACAGTACACAATAATTCAGCACACATTTCTAAACAGAGACGCTGTTCACTAAATCCACTGAAAGCGAATTTGTCTCTCTCTTCTCCTTGCCTAATTTCTTTTTAGGCCTTACACGGGACACATTAGCACATTTCACATTGTGTTTAAATTCCAGAGCGTTTTCTCTTATGGCGAATTATACTCGTTGCTGAAGAGGACTCTAGAACTCTCTTTTTTTGATCCATTTGCTCCTTGCAGTTCCACTTACTGCTCGCGCTCCAAGAGAGAGTGCTCCAGCTATTCCAGCTCAGAATGAGGAGTAGCTGGAAGAAGAGTGGGAAGAGCGACGGGTTCAAAATTCCAATATGGCTGATGACGAATTTTTACATGTTTTCTTGAAAATTTTTTGGCTCCTTCAGAAGATGAAGATGAAAGATGCTTTTTCTATGCTAATTTCCAAGCTTCAGAGGAAGTGTAAAAGACCAAAAATTGAAACTTTTATGGATATTGTGGGAATGTATTGAGAGTTTGAGGTCGAGCTTTACTAATTGAAACTGAAACTCATCATCCTTGTTACTCGCGTCTGGAGCGATGTGTTTGTTCCACTTGACTAGCAACTTTGCTTCTTCTCTAGGAGAGAAGTGACGTGATTTGTGCTACTTTATCACTTCCCCAGAGCGCTGACTGGAATTCGCCATTACATCCAACTTTTTCAAAATCCTGCTCTCTTCTCTCTCGATTTGCTCACATTTTTTCCAATACCTTTCCGTTTGCGCGCGCACCTATGCTGCCATCTCTTCAGTTTCCTATGCGCATCTCGCTTAGCTCCACACTCAATAATTAGATCATAATCTTTATCTATTTCTCTATTAGATGGCGTTGCTTCCTTTTCCATTTTGTTTCTAAGCTCCATCCCCCTTCTCCGTCCGCTGAGGCACATTGACGTCACAGAATTCCGTGACACTATCCTTTTCAAAAGAAACCTGTATGGACCCTTTTTTCTGGCGGCTTTCGTTGTCGTTCAGCCAAATCGATCCAAAAGCATTTGCTTGCCCTCTGGCCAGCTCACGGCTCCATGTACCATTCTGCTCATCCAAGGGGCCAGATGCGGTACCACAAACAGCAAGAATATGCAACGTAGTAATTGACTCCTCATTGGCACCTCATTGACCCTTGCTTGAGCCACCAGATTCGGCAAGTACATCGCGACGTCCTTATACCCATCATGCAATGCGACGATTACAAATTGATGGAACCTCTGGATGTTTTCCTGTGATTCCCGTAACCATGTTTTGAGGACTTTAACTGGACGGTCAGAGGCTTGATTTAACTTTTTGGTTGCATAAAAGTCAGCGCTCTTTGTATATTTAAATAGATAGTTTCTCACCAAGGTTTAAATATCCAGCATCCCCTAGTTGCCAGTATCCAGATGTAGTATTTCTCCTTCTCTAATACGTAATAGATATCTTTCTCAGGCTTGTGCTAAAGTCTCCCCACGCAAAGTCTCTAATCCCAGGAAGGTCTGTAGTTCCGGTAAAGATAGCAACTTCTGTTAGCAACTTCTGTCTGTGATATAGGTCCATTTTAATCTAGTAGGACTGCAGGTGAGTATTAAAAAATTAGAGATGGGAGCACAACGACATGAGCGATATTAGTCTCTAGACAGAGATTGATTCGAAGCCCGTGAATTCATTCGACAGAAAGGAAAATTAAAGCAATGCATGGGGGGGAGTTACGGAGAGCAATAGAATTCTGGAATGGGAAGTACCACAAGAGAAAGACAGGAAATATTAATTTGCTAAATAGCCATTATAAAATTCCTGTTGATGTTTTCCCGCATCTCTGTCAAACCCTTGCCCAGAGAGTTATGATTATATAATAGAGCTTGAACTGTGTTATTGGAACATACACTCACTCATCGCACATCTGCCTAATAACGTGTTGGGCCCCCTCTGGCCCGGACAACAGCGGCAACCCGTCATGGAAAAAGAGATTACCAGTACCCAGAAAATCCACAGGCACTCCAAGCCATACCGTCTTCATTGCATTTACCAGTTTTGTTGGTGACGACCTGACAGATCGTTCAATGATGTCCCACAAATGGTCAAAGGAATTGCAATCAGGAAAACATGGTAGCCTGTTCCACTGCCGTGTCACAAGGGCCGTGTGTGGAGTCACAATATCTTCCTGGAAGATGCCGTGACCTGTGGGGTGAATACAGTCCATGAAGGGGTCAGGTGGTCCCCACGCTGATTGACGTAGGAAATAGCATGCAGAATGGATGTCAGATGTACCAATGGGCCCATTACATGCCATGAGAAACCACCTTAAACCAGTATGGAGCCTCCTTCTGCAGGAGTGATCCCCACCTGACAAGCGGGATTCATAGCTTCATATGGCCTGTGCCTGAAGTGGACACCATCGCCACGATACAGCTTAAACCATGACTCGTCAGACCAGGCAACGCTTCGCCAGTCCTTAGTGGTCCAATGTCGATGTTGGTTGGCCCAGGCTAGGCTTTGCCGACGATGTGCAGCTGTCAAGAGTGGCACCCGTTGTGGCCTCGTGCACCCAAAGCCTTTAGCTGCCAAATTTCGCCAAATTGTCGTCACGGACACAGTTGTGGGATGTCCCTGGTAATACCACATTGCAAGTTAGCCCGCTGTCGCCCTTCAGTCAGCAGTTGCAAGCTGGGTTACCAGGTGAACACCTCTGGCATCAGTGAGGCGTGGGCGGGCAATCTGCTGTTCTGACATGGGTTGTAACCCCTAGCTGGGTGTACTCTCACTAGACCTTTGCAACAGTTGTGCGGGAAAATTTCAAGGTGTTGGCTACATCTGATATTGAGGCAGCCATTCGTCTACCACCGACAATCATCCCCTTTTCAACTGCAGATAGCTTTCAGCGTGCTGTGCTGTCAATTCTGCAGCTAGTTTGCTTACAATGATTGTATGATATCAAGGAGTCCTGTGACCTGTATTCCGAGAATGAAAGCAGCCAGAACCATATCATTACGGATAGGGAACCTGATATGACGGGTGTGCCATGACTTTTGGTGAGTGTTTGTATATTGTTACGTGCTAGTAAAGATACTCTTGGATTACCCACATGTACTGCCAAAACAAAAGGAGAAAACCCCAAATTAAAGGATAAATAGAACTACCCTCCCTTAATCTCTTAAAGAAAAGTTAGCGATAGGGGATTAAAAACCCCATTCCCCATAACAGAAAACTGTAACCACTTACTTAAAGAATCAGAAAACGATCCACTAAGTAAGGTACGACAGGGGAGAAAAAAAAATTAATAAACAAACCAACGCGTTAAAATAATCCCACTTAATTACCCATAAGACCTAAAACAAGTATAGTTGAAAAAAAAAATTAAAATCCAAATAAATTTTTTCCTTTATTACATCAAAAAAAAAATCTTATGGAAATTGATCAATAAAGGTTGACTATGCGAGGAAGATAAATACAAAATAAAGTCTTGTGGAAAGTACAAATTAGCATAACGAAAGGGATTAGAAGCTCAGCCGAAACGGTGAAGTCTGGAAGCACAAAGCAGATCAGGGAAGAAATTACACACTGACGGCAACCATGCTGAAGAACAAACTTGACGACATCAAGTGGAAGACAGTGGAGAGCGATGGAAGCATGGCACAAGAAGAAATAAAAGGGTAACTACCAACCATCTCGAGACATCCGTGGCTAAGGGGAAGACCACATAAACTGGAAAAGCAAGATTTTAGGCATAGTCAAATAAATAAATATTGGAAATAAAAAAAAGTTTAAAGGAAAAATTAAGAAATACAAACAATAAAAAAATAAAAAAATAATTAATACTTCTGTAAAGAGAGACAGGAAACAAAAATAAAGAAATATTGGTGAAAAGAAACAAAACAGGAACCTCCTCCTAACAATACCTAAAAACAAAACAGGAAAAAAAAATACAATCTAATAAAACATTAATACACGAAAGACAATGAGCTACGACAAATAATAACCAAGCGAAGGAGACGAACAAGGAAAAGGGGCACGAAGAACGAAAGGTTACATTGGAGAGGGAAAAACGGAGACGTCAACAAGAACAAGGTCCTGAAAAGCAAAAAATAAAATTAAATAAAATTAAATACAAGAGAAAAAAATTAAATTAATCCAAAAAAAAAAAATTGATAACAGAGAGAAAGCCAAGAATAAAAATAAATAAATACAAACAGGATTACAGCAATAACAAAAAGAAAAAAGGTATTTCTCTTCTTTTTTTTTAAACTAAACACAAAAGTAAATATTCAAAACTTGAGTCCGAAACAATAAGGAATGACAAAAAAAAAAGTTCATAAAATCAAAAGATAAAACAGACATGGTTAGAAGTCACCTGAATCATAAAGTAATTCACAGAAGTACGATGAGTTTGCAAAATTGAAAATCTACTAGCTTAAAACGTAATGCTGAAATGGATAGCAGAAAAACGGGCTGCTGAGTACGGTAGTTTGTCTAACACAACAGGCTTTTCACTCCCAATCGCCATGATGAAGGGTAGAAATACAATAAGCTGGACAGGCGACGGACTAAGTCACAGTAACATGACGAGTTCTAGAAAAGGTGGACTTCAGGCTCATGCAGAAAATTCCAAACGAAAGTAATGATAAGAAACTCGGCAATGAAAGCCAAGAAAAAAAGGAACTATGTCTCTTCAAGTTGCATATCCATAACTTCGATGAGACGACCAAGCTTAAGCGAAAGCTTATACCAGCATGATCAATGTGATCATGTCGAGATCCAAGCACATTCTTTTCGGTAAACGATGAAGTCTAAAGGTGCTCAAGAACTCTTCGACCATCTGGCAAAAAAGCCGCATCTAGACTGACTCCAACTTCAATTCTTTCTTTTCTCAAAAAATTCAAAAAATTATTTAAATGACATGAGGACACGAGACAAGTAACTTGCGCTCTAGGAAAAAGGAACAGCGTGATGCTCTAAGAAGACAAGCCTCCAATAACAAAGTAGTAAGCTAAACAGCAATTGCACAAAAAAAAATGCGGAGGGAAAAGAATACTACTAGAAAACAATACTACTAGAAAACATACATTCTGCTTTTTTGAGGGAAAGACTTATGAAACAATAAAAAATTTAGATTCCGGAGAAATCTAAAAAAAAAAAGTTTATTCATACAAAAAAAGCTAGTAAACCGTAATTCCAGCATTCCTTCCATCAAAAAGGGTATGGATTCAAATCGTAATTATATATTTAAAAAAAAAAATTTATAAGATCGTTACTTTCTTCTCAAGACCGAGAGAATTAGCAGAGAAAGGCAGTACAACAAGTCATTAAATACTAAGGGGCGACAGTTGAACAAACATGAAGCGTCAAAAATGTCACGTCGAAGACAAAGCTAGATAAGACACTTAACTAGTTTAACTCCCCGGGTAGCAAAAATTAACAGTTCCATTAACCGCGTAAATAATTCGAATGTAAATAGGAAAAAGGTAAAAAAAAAAAATAGCGCAAATTACACATTGGTCCAAACGGATCAGTATTCGAGACAAGTAATTAAATAAATTACCAAGGAGAGAAAAAAAAACCCAAACGCGAGTAAAAGTTAACTAAAATAAGCACCACCCAACTGAAAAAAAAAAATAACACTAAACAACGCGAACAGAGCGCGTCAAGTGAACCCTTTATAAAATAGATAAGGAGGGGGAACACAGTAACCTCCTTAACAATAAACTAGAAGCGTCAAAAAACTTAGCAATTGCTCGGAACAACTGACTTTCACCGCTCAACTACAAATCGGACCCAAAAACCCCCCGCGAGAATAGAACAGGAAGATCGGTTTCAACAGCATACGCGAAACGTACAACGAAGGAGAGGGAAGCTTAACGCGAGCTAAAACATTGGTACCCAAAAGAAAACCAAGCGCCAAAAATAAAACAAAGACAATTCAAAAGGGGATAAAATTACTAATAAATCCAAGGGTGAATAAACCGGAAAAAAAAACGGTACGTAACAATATATATATCAGTAAATTCCGAACAAACAGTGTGGAGTTGTAAGAGATGCCTGCATGTTTTCATTGGGAATTTCAACGTTTTTCGCTGATGCCCATGTAGAAGTTAATGAGCTTCAGAAAACGAAATAGTGTCTTTTAAATTTTCCCCGCAGTGCTATGTTTCCTAATCCAACGAATAATTATTTACAATATTTTTTTTTAATTAACGTTGGCCAAAAATTCATTCAATGAAAATCTTCAATCAATTCAAATTTATTTTTCTTTTAATATGAAATTTGAATAACCCAAACAAAAATAGAAACATAAAGTAACAAAAGTTAAAACATTAAGATTAATTATCACCATCCATTTTTCTTCTGATAAAATAATGTGACTTAGTCAACATGAAATAAAAATTATTTAACCATCTAAAAAGAACAAGAATATAATTAATAAAAGGGGGGTAGCCATGGCCTGGTTGTCTCACCGATGCTCGACTCTCGGTGGAGTAAAGCAACCTTAGGATAGTTTCTGGTTGGATGAGAGCCAGTGAATATCCATCTCCTCCCGTGCTTCGGAGGGCACGTTAAGCCGTCGGGCCTAGCTGCTACTGTCATCCTGTAGCAGTCGTTATTGGGGATAGTACAATAGACACAGAGAGTCGCCGTGCCTGGTTTCTTGTGAACCACTTTGGTTTCGTGGTAACCACCCCTTACAGTTCTGTCTGTTTGTCTAATGAATAAGATGTATAAAATAAAGATTTTAAAGTACGCACTTTCACCTTAAAAAGTGAAGTAAAAAATCTAATTAAAAAAAAAATAGTTAAGGCACCGTTATCCAACGAAAAAAGGTTTTTAGCATCAAAATGTTACGAGCAATAGCTTCTTCTTAAGCCTTAAGCCTTTGGGGCCATCCATAAGTTATGTCACACGTAAGTGGGAGAGAGGGGATCAACAATGTGTGACATCGTGTGACAGGGGGGGGGGGAAGGGGCAAGCCATAAGCTCCTTGACGTAACATGTATAAATCAAAAGTATTAAATCTGTAAGGTTTTGAGAATTAACTAGCTAGAATTTGAAAATTCAGATTATTTATGCAAATGAGATATTATTCGCGTTCAGGATTGTCTATTTAGATTCAGAAGTTAAGAGTTTATATAAAGTTTAGAAGACTTTTTATGTAGAGAAAGATTAAGTAAAGTTATTAATTGTTTTAAATATTTTTATGCGTGGGTGTAAGGAGTTGTTAATAAGGAGCCAAGTTTTAAGGTTTGTCAGAAGGAGAAAGCAAGAGTCATTTTACACAACTTGTTTTGATCGTTAGAATCATATTCAAGGATAGAAATTGTATGGCCAGAGTAGGACAAGTGAATCGGAAACCGGATAAACAGATAGAAAGCAAGAAAGATGAATGTAAGGATTGAACTTTGGATTTTGAAGAGAGGAAGGAGACAGGGAATGATCACGTGGATGCCGAAGTTTGATTGGTTGTCGAAATCGAAATTGTTAGTTCACTTATGCTAAGTGAAAGATTTTAGTCAGTAGCAATGTAACGATTCCCGTAGCCGAGTGTGCGGCGAACTACTCATAAATTTATATATTAATTCGGCCTCCATCTGGTAATCCTAGGATTCCAGATGGGAAGTTTAAAATTTTAGTATTAATCCAGTTTGAGTTGTAGTTTATGAAAATGTAACCATTAAGTTGAAATTTAGTTAGCTCGCGTTATCGAGGTGGTTTGGGGAAATTCTATCGAGCTGAGAACCAGCGTCATCAATTACAATAATTTCATGGTTTGCGAGGGATGTTGCAAGAATGTGTACCGAGCCCCGTGGAGTACCCAGCTCCAGTACAAGAAGCCAGAGACGATCTTCCTGTGAGCCACTCCGTTGGAAGAGGACGACCCCCCTCCCGCCAAGCTATGGTAGCAGAGAGGACGAGAAAGATCCAAGAGCGGACAGATTGAGAAGACACGGTATAGCCCATTTCCAATTCAATGTCTCAATGGCCAATTCTTTAATTCCTCACATGATTTCATTCTTTCTATTTTATATATTACATTCATATTTTAGGAAGGAATTATTCTACCAAACAGTGGGAAGGACAATCATAACGTAACTTAGAACAGTCATATTATACGTAAAGAACCCTGATTAATTTAATTTAAATACTGTATTTTATCCAGTTAATTGTTTAGTTGTATTTATTAAAGTCTTACGTTCAGATCTTTATTCAGTAGCAATATAGCAGATTGCTCAGTCAGTAGTTTACATTCATTATTATTTCGGAGCTATTAAAGCCATATTTGTATTTTACATTCCGAGAGAAATAGAACTATTTATAATTAGAGTTCCTGTTGGACATTGTTATTACTAGATATTTCTAAATTCAGTATAACCCGAATTTCCTTGAGATATATATTGTATAATCGAATAATTGAGAATTACATTCATACCTAATTTACATATTGCTATTGCTAATATATCATTATTGTTATATCAAGAACTTCTGATCATTGTCATATAAGTTTAGTCTAAAGGAATCCTTAATTGATAATCATTCTGTTGTATGCCACATAATTTAATTACTAAGTTATTATTTGGAATTGTGATCACTCATCGAAATGTATAATTAGTCAAATTGCCACAAGTCATTTCTTAATTACAAATTGCATTAATTTATTTGAATCTTAATTGGAGCTTGACCAAGTTGAAATTCATATGTTAAATTGTTAAGTCAGTCTAAGTGCCTATTCTTTCCTCTTGGCCGGGCCTGTTTAAGCGGAGGTATCTTTATGTAAGTGGGATTAACCCTAAATTATCATAAACTTTGTGAATAGTATAATTCACTGGAGCAGTCTTTTACCTAACATAATTATAATAAGTTACTCGACCATAATTCTATGAATATTATCCCCATGAACCCTACATAAATTGACGCAGTGCGACAGGATAGCAGGATATCAAGATATTGTAGCGATTTAATTAGGCATATTCAAATAAGAGTATTTACATAGGCATAATAGTTGCATTAATTACATGCCTACATTTGTGAAGTAATTATTAAAGCTAAATTAAGACCTGAGACGAAAGAAAGGCACTATTGGTAAATTATTATATTAGAGATAAGCTAACAAAATAAGTCAAGATGAATCAAGCCCCTGTGTTGCAGTCATTTGCGCTAGCAGGCGAAATAAAGCCATATGATGGATCTACGGATCCAGAGGAATTTTTTATGCAAATAGAGGAAATTGGAAAAGTAATGAATTGGGGAGCGGACACTATATATAATGTTGCTAAAATTAAGCTAACAGGGGATGCACATTTCTATTGTAGGGAAGATGGAGAGATGAAATCAGTAAATACTTATGAAGCATTGAGAAAAGCATTGAAAGAGCGATTTGGAAAGGAGTTTAGAGGAGAAAACGAAAGATTATTTAGAGAATGTAAACAAGGTGAACAAGAATCAGTCCGCCAGTATGCGACCCGGGTACAGAGTCTAGGAAATAAAACAATGCATAAGATAGGAGAGGGAGCGCTAGTAGAGATAAAGCGTGCATATGGTCAAGAAATCTTAGCTGAAAAAATTTTAGAGCATTTTGTAGAAGGATTGTTGCCACCAGTAAGAAGAGTTGTTATGTTTAAGAAACCAGAGAATTTGAAACAAGCAATAGAACAAGCGGAGGAAGAAGAGGAAATTGTTAAGAAATGGGGTTTAGAAGGTTATGTTTTCCATCCAGTTGAGAAAGAAACCATTGTGTCATTGAGCCCAGAAGCAGAGGAACGAATCAGTCGGCGTATAGAGGACAGATTGCGTAGAAACGAAAGCACGAATACCTACCGAGAGCGCACTGTAAGCGAAAGAAGGCCAAGCGAGTATTACCGACCGCCCGCATGGAGAAATCCGCCGCATTTAGGCCGAGGTTCGACCGCAGAGCGAGGGCGAGGCATGCGAAGAAAGCGTGTAGACATCATCTGCTATAATTGCCATTTAAAAGGGCATAAAAGAAAAGATTGCGTAAATAAAGCGTTTCACAGAGTAAACTGTTATTTTTGTTCAAAGGAAGGGCATTCGATCCGTTATTGCAAGGAAAGGTTACAAAAAGAGCAAAAAAGGGGAAACAAATTAACAAAGGCGACTCAGACACACAAGCGTGCGATCAGCCCCCCTCCCCAAGGAAAGGAGGAGAAGGAAACAGAGGTAGGAGAAACGTTACAGATGGCACACATTTCGGAGGATCCCGGAGAATTAATGATTGAAGGCACATTAGGAGAGGTGAAAGTAAAATTCCTGGTTGATAGTGGAGCAAAAGTTACTCTATTGGGTGAGGATATAGTACAGAAAATTGTTGAATTGGGGTATAAAGTTACCGAGGTTAGAGAACCCGCTATAAAATTGGTTGGAGTAACGGGGCATAACTTCCCCACTACTGGAATATATTCAATTAAATTCAAATTTGGTAACAAAAAGTATGTGTTAAAATGTTACATTTGGAAAAGAAGAGAAGAAATACCGTATCAAGCTATATTAGGCAGAGATGCACTCTCCAAATATGGATTTGTCATCAATTTTCACGATAGATTGTTACAGGCGAGAGATACGGACATCCCATTCGTGGGTATCCCATCGAGAATAGATTGTAGGGCTGGCACCTCGGAGATTACAAACATCAGAGCATTTATGGATACCGTTCCTGTTCGTAGTAAAAGCAAAATTTCCATCCCCCCTTATTCAGAGTCTGTTTGTGAAGGCAGGTTGGCGAGTCAGGAGTATAAAGAGCGCATAGGAGTGTTGGAGCCAAAAGATCTTTCAGAGTCAGGGTTGTTTGCAGCAAAGGTACTAGTCAAAGTATCGCAAAGGGATACGATCCCAATTCGAATATTAAATTATTCAGGAGAGACCATTACAATACCGGCAAATAAAACCATTGGGCATCTGAGCGAGGCAGAGGAGGAGAAGGTGGAATTAAGTTCCTCCATAGAAGAAGGAAAAGAAACTAAATTAACAAAAGAAGAATTTTTGAAATTATTCCATTTAGATCATTTAACACCTGACAAAAGGATCCCATTGGAAAACCTGTTGTATGAATTTAATGGCGCATTCTCGCATCATGAGAGGGACCTGGGATGCTGTAAGATCGAACACCACAGGATTGATACTGGGTCATCCCCCCCTGTAGCTCAGCCCCCATACAGAATTCCTTATTCACAGAGAGGTATCATGAAGGAAATGATAGATAACTTGTTAAAACATCAGGTCATTGAACCCAGCTCTAGCCCTTGGAATGCACCAGCTTTATTAGTAAAGAAAAAGGATGGGTCTTATCGATTCGTTGTAGACTATCGTAAATTGAACAAGGTTACAACTGTTGACTCATTCCCTTTACCCAACGTGAATGAAACGTTGAGTCAACTAGGAAAGGCGAAATATTTCAGTGTATTAGATGCGAATCAAGGCTATTTTCAACTTGAAATTAGTGATTCTGCCAAAACATCGTTTAGTACCCCGGACGCCAAATTTCAGTTTAAGCGATTGCCTATGGGTTTAAACAATTCACCAGCGCTATGGCAAAGAGCCGCCAATTTCATAGTCAGAGGTCTACAGGACCGTATTCTCTGTTACTTAGATGACTTCATTACATTTAATGAGACATTCGCTGAACATTTGGACAGTTTAAAGATGTTGTTTATAAGGTTACAGGAAACGAATCTCAAACTCAAACCTCGTAAGTGTCAATTCCTCAATGATGAAGTTAAATTCTTAGGTCATGTTGTCTCGGAGCATGGTATTGCTCCTGATCCAGAAAAAATCACAGCTGTAAAAAACTTCCCTAGGCCGAAGAATGTTAAAGAAATTCGATCTTTCTTGGGATTGGCAAATTATTACAGGAGACATGTGAAATCTTTCAGTGCCATTGCAAAGCCACTAACAGAATTAACTAAATTAGACACACCTTTCATTTGGTCCGATGAAGTAGAGAAAGCATTCCTAAACCTTAAGCAACTCTTAGTTTCAGCACCAATATTAAAAAGTCCGGATTTTTCTAAACCATTTATAGTCGCAACAGATGCTAGCTCGTATGCGTTAGGTGCAGTATTATCCCAGCGCTTCGATGGAAAGGAACACCCTATTGCGTATTGCAGTCGTTTGTTAAAAAAGAGTGAACTGAATTACTCGGTGATCGAAAAAGAATGTTTGGGAGTAGTGTATGCCGTTAAGCAATTTAGAGTGTACTTGTACGATAATAGATTCACATTACAAACCGATCATCCTCCTCATTCGTGGCTATTCAACCTCAGAGACCCGACTTCGAAACTTGCCCGCTGGGCGTTGTCGTTATCCGAATTTAATCTTGACATTGTACATAAACCCGGCATTAAAAACACAAATGCTGATGGCCTCTCACGAGTTCCTATCTCAGCAGTGGCAGAATACGAGCCGCTGATATGTAAGCAGGAAATAGCCAGAGAACAGCAGTTAGAGAAGGAGTGGAGAGGGATTCGAGACTATTTCAAGGGCATTGGCGTGAAACCATCCCCTCCCGATTGGCCAGACAAGGAAGAAAACTTTTTCATGGATGATGAAGACGTATTGTTTCACATAAAAAGATCACAAGATGGAAAGGAGATTTGGGAGCAAGTTGTCATTCCGAATAGTTTAAGAAACCACGTTTTGTATCTTTTTCACGATATTCCATCCAGTGGACACATCAGATAAAAGAAAATGCGAGTCAAAATTGACAAACAATATTATTGGCCAACTATGCGAGCAGATATTCAGAAATATTGTGCTGAATGTGAAAGTTGTCAGCTTCATGCAGCTCGACCTAAACGTAAAGAACAACCATTACAAAGTTTTCCAACAGTGAAACATCCATTCTACCGTATTGCCGCCGACATTTTGGGTCCGATTACAACCTCTTATGAAGGTTATAAGTACATTTTAGTGGTCACAGACCATTATTCGAGATATTCGGAAGCTGTTCCATTGATGGATCAAACTGCGAAAACAGTAGCTAAGGCATTAGTCACCAGTGTTTTTAATCGTCATTCCATTCCAATCCAATTGTTGACCGACCGAGGGTCCAACTTTACTTCTGAACTTTTACGAGAAGTTTGTAAGATTTTGGGTATTAAGAAACTGTTCACCACTGCGTATCATCCCGCCGGAAACGGAATTGTCGAAAGACTGAACAAGGTTTTGATACAGATGATACGTCATTACGTCGAAAAAAGTCAAAGAGACTGGCCAGAATGGCTGTCGTTCTGTATGTTTGCGTATAACACGAGTCCACATTCTTCTTTAGGCGAAAGCCCTTTTCTGTTATTTTACGGGAGAGATCCTATCCTCCCTGGTGATATCATCACCGCACCGAAAAGACCATATTATGGCGTTGACAAAAATTATAGATGCGAAATTGAAGCTCGCATCAAGAATGCGTTCGATCTTGTGGACAAAATTCGAGAAGAACAGGAAAAGAAAAGAAAAGAATATCACGATAAGCGTCACAAGCCTTATTCATTTAAGGTTGATGACCTCGTATATTTAGCTGTCCCACAAATTAAACCGGGATTGGTGAAGAAGTTGCACCCTACTTATGAGGGACCATATCAGATAATTGACCAGTACTCTCCAGTTAACTTCCTCATCAAGCATGTGAAAACGGGAAAAACTAAGGTCGTCTATGCAAACCGAATAAAGCCAAAGATAGGAGACCTATCCCAAGAGCCACGTCGCAGGGAAAGACGAGTCCGAGCTCCAGTAGCCGCGCCACCCGAGCCCCAGGCGCCGTTGACTTGTCCGGAAGAGGATTCGTTCCTACCGCCCCATGCGATGCCAGAAGCCGAGCCGAACGTGGAGCCCGCGAGCCACCACCCGTCCCAGGAGGAAGCAATGAGGCCGGGAGAGCAGTAAATGCACCCCCCTCCCATCCGTATATGTTGCGTTCGAAAGGAAGCGTTCCCGAAGTGCCTTGGGTTTTGCCATCCGTTCAAGATAAACAAACCACTGAAAGGTTAGAAAGAAACCCACCCGGAAATGACACTAACGTTATTGACGAGTTATGGAGACAACCAGCACCCGTGGAAAGGGAAGAAGTTCGTCTGAATGAAGACAACCGCGTACCGAGCTCCGGCAAACGCCATAAAGTCGCCGCCCTGATAGAAACCCTTTCCGCCCCAGCCTCTACGGAGACTTTTGGTAACCCTCCCCTCTCAGAACTTATCTGTAGAATAATTAGAGCCATAGTCTGCGAACATATAGGTTTTACCCAAGGATAATGCGCAGAATTAATGAGTAGAGCAGTAGTGCGTCAGAACAGTAGTTGTAGTTTTTTATTTACAATATGAGAAACTTACCTTATGATTAGCATTATTATAGCCCTTGGATTGACTTTGAATCGTATTGATTCCCGAGAGCTGAAGTTTATGACTATGGAATATTTAGTGATGTAGATATTGTAGTACAGAAGTAACAGCAACATTTTTTGATATTAATCATTAGAAAATTAAACTGTTTAGTTAAACATGGAAGCCGTTGCCTTCTGGAGTTGCTTGTTACCTACTACTAAGGTTGGTGGGATACATGTGCAAACTTTTGGGAGGTAGCGACGTGGACATGGTATTATGTATAACAATTTTTTTTGAGGAGTTGAATTACAATCGATGCCCTTTTCATGGTCATCCCGAAGAAGCTGTTGATTAATGTTTTTTCAGACTAGTTTTGGCATTTAATAATGTTGCTCATGCGAGGGTATGCGCGTCATTACAGCTTAACAAACAATTTAGAATTAAGTCACAGTATTGTGTCGAAGGGGTAGTTCCCGAGAACTTATCTTATGGTTGGAGCGAAATTAAGAATTACAGAATCGAGCAATCACCCAGAAACTGTGAAACAAAACAGATTGTTTTCCCGAGTGAAGAAATGTGATTCATACACCTGGAGATATAATTTTAAGGCCTTAGTATACAATTAATATAGTGAAGTTAGGACTAAGCAAATCTGAAGGACCTGAGGAGTGTTGAAATTTTAATAGTTCCTCATAGACTGCAGCTATGGAGCGGACCCGATACGTTGTAGAGAGGTTGCGAGACGTCGCCCCTCTCTTCAACCCTCGTTAGAGTAACAGAGAGCGAGAGAAGCTAACCCAGAATCAGCTGAGAGAAATTTTTTTTTTGTGAGTTTTAAAGTTCGTAGGTGGAACTCGCGACCCCACCCTCGTTCTTAAACCTTACTGTTTACATATAAAAATTATGCTAATGCATGTGTCACACTTTATACTTAGATTTATGAGAACAATAGAGGAACCGATTGCTATAACATTTTGGAAGTATTTTAGCAGACAGATCATCATTAACACTTCATTTAACAGTAAGGTCACCTACTTAATAAGGGTATAGATTATTAATTATGCGACAGTATTTTGTATCTTTGATAAACCCTATTACTTTATAGATTGTAGAGGTCACTCTTAAAGGAGCTAAAGATCCCTGCATCATATTTAAGAAGTTTCAAAATTTTGTTTTGTAAGACAAATTGAGGAGTTTTAGCCCATTTTAATGTTAAGTTATAAACTTTATTATTACTTCCTAGCATGCATAGATGCAATTGAAACAGAGTTGTATTTTTTGTTTAGATCTGAGTCACTCCGATCTTCATCCCTAAGGAAAGATCAACGAAACCGTTTTAGCATTGGAACAGTAATATTTTTCAGAGTAGTTAAGCAGAAATTAAATCTTGGTAAATAAATATTTGGCCTACCTGGATGCCTGGACATCAGAATGTGCTGATATCGTGAGTGGAAGGAACGATCCAAGGGGATGCATTCCATCGTTACTGTTACCCGGAGGTTGTTAAAAAACCCCGGTGAAACGTGATGGAGGCCGCACCCCGCGGCAGGACTTCGTAGTGCTCCGGCGATTCTTTAACATGATCGAAATATTATCCATTCAGAAGTAGCCAAGAAGAATAAGAAGATTCGATTTAGAACAACCAGTACAAATTAGTTCAGCTATTGTCATAATAGCGTAGGTCAAAGCACACATCGCTGATGTATTCATTTCAAAGTCTATGTTCTCCATTCGCCGTACAAGCATATATTTCTCATTATTAAAAAGTACTTACATGAAACAAACACTTCATTCCTAATAGAAACGTTTAGTAGTGATGGTAATATTCCTTGTGGCCGTGTATGAATAATACGTTGTTTTGTTTTTGGCTGGTTTAAAATATACCTAAATTTTCTTTCGGTTTTAAGAGAAATTTCCGATTATGAGACTAAGATAATAATTCATGTTCTAAATAGGAATTTAATGAAGAAATCCTCACTCCTCTAGAGTCAATTGATTATTATTATTTAAGAAACAGTTTTGAAAAATTTTATTTCTTTCAAGATTTATACCCGACATTCCATTTGATAAGCTTGACCAGCTGGTGACCTAGATAATCAGAGAAAGCTAAACAAACCCAGTCAACCCTTTTTCCTTGTGAATGGAATCTGTCTTAACTAGATTTCACTGCGACACGAGTTTGTTTTTTTGCCAAATTTGACCCCAGGACCAAAACGACTATACAACAAACCTTCTAATAGTAATGCCAACTCGAATCGACAACGTGTGGGTTTCTCTCACCCATAGACAATTAACAAATGCAAATTGTTTTGGGTGGTCCCAATCAGAATAAATCATGGCCGCGGAATAGGGTCCCTGGCCGAGAGAACGTTCAACCATCTGTTCTCAGTGGTTGAACTAGTCAGGGGAAGGTGCCAAACCATCCCTAGTTAACCGAATCACCACGGCTCTTATGCCCTTGGCCATGGCATAAGGGGGGTGCAGATCAATCCCCTTCGAGGCTCACAGCGACGGCTGCCCTGTGTGTAGCGGTGGTGCTCGGCATCTCAATGGAGTGTTACGACTACCTAAGCTCTGCCCTCCACTTTCTGCACAGGAACCAGCGCCCTGGTCGAGTCTCGAAGTGTCCCAGCTGCCTCAACCGCCCGCCCGCCTGCAAAGGCGTGGGTGGACCGGAACCTCTGCACTGTCACTATAAGAGCGCTCTGGCGACAGTACAGGCGGTTCAGGACCACCGACACCAAGCACAGAGTGGGAGGGAGAGGCAGCGTACCCCCCCAAAAAACCCCTACTTCTTCTCTTTCTTTCTCTTTCCTCTCTTTCCACTTTCCTCTCTTCTTTTTCTCTCTCTCTCCCCTTTTTCCGTTTCTTCTTCTTTCTCTTTCTCCTTTTTCTTATCTTTTCATCTTTCTTATCTTTTTATCTTTATTGAATAAAGCATAATTATTATTCATAAAAAAGTGGTTTCAAAATATGAAGAAAATCAGAAATGGCCGCCGTTTTTCAAAATGGCGGGTGGAGGGGGCGACCAACTGGTCTCTTCTCTTATCTTCTGATCAAAAAATGGCCGCTCCATTGCCATGGCAACCAAAATGGCAGTCCACTGGGCTTATCTTTTGATCTTATCTCTGCTGATAAGAAAGGGTGGCATGAGGCCGGTTTATATACCACCGCCTGAGGCGAGGGCGTGGTGGGCGTGGCCACCGCCATCTTGGGTCAAAGGTCAACCTGGTATATAAAGGGCTGCCCCTGCTACTGGCAGAATCCTACTAACACGTAGGAAATCCGCCTGAATGAAGCAAAAATTTAATACAGTTGAGCAAGAAACAATAACTGTATAAACTGTAATAGCAAATAACTTGCATAAAAAAGTTTCAGCTAGGATGCAAGAAACCAACGTTACAAAAATATAACTGGAGAGTCTATAAAGAAAACATTAATTTCATGTTGAGTTTGCTGGTCTCGTTTTCTCCTCCGTAAAAAGCGCAACGGTATCAAATACTGATGCTTGCTGTAGGAGAAACTTTATCCTCCGCTCTTCCGTACAATATGAACAATTGTACACCTTACGAAAAGTCAGCGCGACGCACCGTGTTTAAATTTGTCTTACGACGTAAATAACTGCAAAGAGAAAAGACGGAATTAGTCTACTGACGACCATCTTTCAACGCGCGAGAATTTAATAGCTTCTCTAAACAAATGTACACAATATAAATTCAACCTTTAATGGCTTCTTAAGCTTATTGTCATTTACCATATGCAAACATTAGGTTACAACGCAGTTGCCTTAAACGCAACATAATTATGCGCTCGAGAGCGTCGTTGCGTATGAGAGTGAGAGAGAGAATTTATTTGTAAGCATGTAACTCGCTTACCTTGTATATGGGATGATGGCGCCGAGATAATCCTGGATAAGGGCGATGAACGACCAACGAGCGATGCATATGATCCTCGTCTCTCTGGCTCGTTCCGTCTCCATTCCAAACCTTGGCATTATCGAAGAAATTTGGCTGGGCACGTTAATGGCGACCACAAGCACTCGCATTGCATTTTCCTCGAGGACCGACTTGAAAAGTACGACCTGGCAGACTCTGCTGGCTCCGGCGGACGTACGTACTGCTTTCTTCTTCTCGGGCACCTCGCTGGCGGACTCGGGCTCAAGCAAATGTTGAGTGGACACTTTCGTGAAAACTTCTCCGTGTCCTGGCTGACGGCGGCTTTGCGGAGAACACAAATCACTCCCATTGCACTGCACGCTGTCTATCAGTTCTCTTTCTCCAGCTCTATCTCCGTCATTGCTTGACGAGATATTTTTCTTCCAAAAACCAGGTCGCCTCGGAGCTTTTTCCCATCGACTATATCGTGTCGAAGCTCCGCTCTCTCTCCCCTTTACGCAACTCTCCCGAATCGCATTTTGAATGCCGCGCTCTTTTCTGAGCCGTTTCCGCCTTCGCCCATTAACTAGCGGCTAATTCTCGAATTCCTCCGACCAATCAGAAGCGACAAAAGAATAAAAAGGTTTCAGTTTCAGATTTCCACTCCAAGTTCAGAGAAACTTCGAAGAGCCAACATGATGAACTAGCTTCGCATCGTGGAGAAATGCTACATGTTAAGCACCTTTATCTTAGCATTGAGCAGCTAATATGAGATAGAATGAATATTATGAATGACGCCTACAATCTGCAATTCAAGAAACTCCACATTTCTATTAAATATACTAGATC